>JAHWFP010121251.1:0-25396 GCA_023313725.1 Lithobius niger
GGAGAAGTGAAGTTACATACCTGTTGCATTCCAGCTCGATGTCTCCAGCAGCAATTTGCTGGCAAAGTGCCGCAAGTCGACAATAAGAAAAAGCATTAGGGCTCGTATCTTTAAGGAACTCACAGCTGTGAAAGCACACAAATAAAAACGTATTAGAGGTCACTTAAACGAAACGAACTATAATTTAAACTCCAATTCCAGGGAACAAGGATTTTTTGTAATCCTTAGTAATATTAGAAAGTGAAACGCAGTTTGTGTTTATGAAATTGGACCATGTCATTGAGAATGTGTGTGTGGGTGTTTAGCTTGTGTATTATGTAGGCGATATTTGTTTTATTTTATTACTACTATCTGTTCGTTTCGTTCAAGTGAACTCATTCCATTTTGTTTTTCTTGTTTTCTGCTGTGCAAGGTTGTGACTTTGGGGGCGCCAGCTAGTAACTCTGGGGTACTCGTCAGTTGGTACCCACCACCAGGTCAGATGAGGTCTACTGTAAGGCTAAAATTACAGGTAATTATATTTTCGTTGGCAACTAAAAACATTGTAGTGCCGGGTGCCGCCGGCTGATTTTTGTATCTATTGCCTAACCGAAAATATACATTACCTGTACCTCCCATTTTTAGTCACCACCTTGACGTATTGAGAGGAACGAAAGATGAAGCACGGTTGCGCCTCGGCGCTTTTATAGAAGAAGTGCTGGCGCCCCCATGCACACTGGGGTTACCAGTTGGCAGACAATAGGCCTAAAACTTCACTTATTAAAGGTAATGTATATTTCGGTTAGGCAATAGAAACAAAGGTCAGCCGGTGACATCCGTCAATTTAATATTTTTGTTCCTGGGGATTTTTTTTCCGGGGCTATCATTTCCGATGTATATTTTTTCCGAAGATATTTTTTCTGGGGATATTTTTTTCCAGAAGTTTTTTTCCTGAGATATTTTTTTCCGATTACCCCACCAGGTGCCGCCACCATACCGAACTAGAGAGAGACAGTTTTTTTTAGCTCGCAATGATTTGACAAGATAATAGATAAGTAAGGAAGGCATATTTATACCAAAAATTATGCAATTCTGTACAAGAGAAGTCATACGTAAATTGGAAAACTGTTATGTTTACTTGTTGTTGTTGTTGTTTTGTCACTCTTTCAGAAAAAAAACAACTGCTGCACCGTTGAAACCTTATCTATGCCAGAAATTTCCCGGTGTCTCTCATCCTCAAAGTGACCACTTTTTCAATTGGTCGAGCCATTCCGGAGTTACGGGACCCTGAACGATCACTTTTATTGTTTCACATTGCTTTAAACATTGTAATTAGAGGACAAAGCCAATCAGCAAACGCCAGCTGCAAAAAATGGTTCAAATGGTTTTGTAGCGAGCGTTAACCACATTTGGTCATCTGCCCGACGAAGCCCTAACGCCAGCTACAAGGAATAGAATATGACTCTATTAGGTCTTTGACCTGGAGCCATGCGCCCAAAAAATATACAACCTAACTTAACATAAACTTATTACAAACCACAATTAGGCAGTGAGGGACACTGAAACCTACAGAACCATTACAGAACCAGCACTGTACGCACCCCAATCTTTTCACTACTACCTGACGACTGCATGACATACTAGACAAGTCTTGTATTTTCCAGGTCTTTATTACCACAACAGTCCGTCACAACCGTGATCCCTAGGTATTACAAAAATGAAGCTCCTACTGTTCACAATTCGTCGAAGCCCAATTCCTGGTTTGTGACACCACCTGTACGTGTGCTAATGTTATACATTCTGTAAGTTACCCAGTGCCTGTGCACCTCTGCTACAGAAACGAAACCACCACTTTGCACAACCACCATCACTGACATTGTGCACTGTTGTATTCTACATACATTGCATTACGCCGAAGCACAACATGGCGTTGTGTTGTGTGTACTAGGTGGCGCGCGTAAACAATACTGTGTACAAGTGAGAGAATCCAACAAGAATATAATACACGAACTTATAAGCAAATCTAATAGGATGTGGGATTCAGGGGATAACGAGAATCACAACCGTATTTTAGTGGATGCATAAATTGCGTCAATTGCTCGCAGCTTGAGCAGAATTGCGCTCAAATGATAGGGTGGACAACGAACTGCATTGAGTCGGAAATTTCGCAATTCAGCATGCAATTCTGATCCGTTGACGATCACACCGTGTGCACACGAAAAGGAAATGTTCAACACTAACCACTACTCCACATGTCTGGCAGATGGCGGATTCAACCCAACCCAGTCTCTGCCGATGAAACGGCAAGAGTGAGTGAGCCGTATGCAAGCCCATCAGTAAACGCGACACCCACTTGGGCAGGTTATCAAAGATGGAGCGGCATACGGGGCGTCGGACGAACGTCTAACTGGAAAATCGTCTAATGGGATAATTGTCTAAAATCTGCCTAAATAAAAAATCTGGAAAAGCATCTAAAGGGTTATATGGTTTAAGTTTCATTTTTCTTGTTAAAAATGTAGACGGATAAAAATTGATGATTTTTACTTTAAATAATCAGATGTACAATTCAGTAAATTGCACCTGTTTAAGTGCTGTTTTGCTTTAGGAATATATTTTTTTTATTCATAAAGCACAACAGCACTTAAGCGGATGCATTTTTCTCAATTCTACATTTGCTTGTTTCACTTAAAAATCATCAATTTTTATCCGTGTACATTTTAACAAGTATAAAGTGAAACTTAAACTTTTACGGCACACTTGACGTATTTGTTTGTAATTCGCGTATATTAAAAACTGGAAAAAAATTATTATATATAATTCCGTTTTAAAGTTCATTTTAGCAATACGATTTGAAAGACGTGTGAAACACGGTGTCTGTTTACAAGAGATGATTGGTTAGCGGATCTGATACATAAGGTGTTTGTTATGAGTAACTTCTTCCTGTATGCCCTTTGGGGTATCGTGGATGCGTCCCACAGTGTTCTGTGTCTGTGTATAGCAAAAAGGGGTATTTAAAAAACCCATAAGCAAACGGCAGCGAGTCTTTGTGTTGTGTCTAGGGAATAAGTGGTAGAATAAGGGAAATTTTAATTTTAAACAGTAAATGGCGAGGAAAAGAGACATTTGACTGCTAACATCTCGCCAACCTCTCCTCCACCCCCCCCCCCATAGAAATAAAAATTAACACTGGCAGAAGAAAAATTCATGAAATAGCGTATGTAATCTATATAACTATACCACACGCCATGGCTGTTTGCTGTGACGTGCATATCACGTGACTGGGCTAGTCCAATCACACGGCCAAACAGCCGTTGTTCTCGTTCGTCATTGGCTAACTCATGGTGACGTCACGGCAAACAGCCATAGCTCATGGTTTAAGATCATACCATTGTTTGTTTGTATGTGTGTGTGTGTGTTCGCAATGGTATTGACGTCTGCCGTGGGGATCTCGATAATCTTATTTCGTTTGTTTGTTTGTATGTCTGTCAAACGGAATGATTCGAACTTTGTTTTTAACAAAAAGGCACATTACTGATGACGTCATGTTTTTTACCAGTCACACTATTTTTGTGCAAACTGGATCTAGGCCTGTATTTCTCTTAACCCCGAATTTAAGTAAATCTAACAAAAGCTTGGGCGACTGCTAACGGGAATTCATATTATTTTCATGCAAATAGGAAATTACAACAATGCTCTAGAAAACCGGCCATATATGTCCTAGTGATAAATAAAACAAAACGCGTGTGGAAAATCACGATACTTTACAACATTTCAAAACTATCCACTTCTAACACACACAACTGGGGTGGAACTGCTAGGACGCAAAACTGAATAATAAATCATATGACTTAAAACAGGCGAGACAAATGTGTTTTCAGATCACACAGATGGAGTCCCTCCTTTAATGAATTTAGAGGTGATATAGGCTGACCAACTCTCACCCAGTTATGTCGTTCCCGATTTGCACGACGCAATTTTCAAAGGCGTGTTTGCAGCAGTTAGGACGAAAGGTACCGGCTGTAAATTTTAAGGGTAGCACGCGTATGACTGCCAATATGCAGTTCAAAAAATGTTGGTGGAATCAAAATCCACCAACTCATGAAGTAATGAAAAGTTCAAGGAATGATCTCCTTCTACACGTGTATGAACACTTGTTTTCTGAGTTATTTACCAAAATATCAAGTGAATCCGAGAAAAATTTTCAGTGAGGATCCGGACGTTGCCCCCTCCATCTTTCTCTGTGTCTCTTTAGCCATTTCTGTAGGTCTCCTTTTTTCTTATTTTGTTGTTGCTTTATTTTAAACTTGTGTTGTTTCCTTTTTCGTGCTGGTCATTTATTTCCAGCTCCTCAGTGTATTGTTGATTAGGAAAAGCCAAGGGATGGAAAAAGTCATTACGGTAACTAAAATATCGACGTTTTGTGAAAAAATGTGCTTTGTATCAATCAGTCCAGTTTTTAAACAACGCATTTTATAAGAGGATGGGGGTGGGAGGATAACAACGAATCAGACTAAACACTCCAGGTGTAAAACCCTGTCATAACACCTCAGCTATAAAACTCGGCCATAACACCCAAAGCATAAAACCAGGCAGCAACACCACAGGTGTAAAACAGGCCATAACTCAACACGTATAAAAGCTGGCCGTAACACAGCAGGTGCAAAGAACCCGGCCATAACCACCCAGGTGCAAAACCCAGCCATAATACCGCAGGTATAAAACCCGGCCGTAACACTCCAAGTGTAAAATCCAGCCAAAACTATCTAAGTAAGAAACCAACCGCAACACCCACCCAGGTATAAAAATCAGCCACAACACCCCACCAGCCCCAACAATCAAGGTTTAAAACCCAGCCATAATTCCCCAAGTATGAAACCAGCCACAAAACCCAGGTGTAAAACCCCGCTCAACAACCCAAGCGTGAAACCAGGCACAACACTCCAGGTATAAAACCCAGCTGTAACGCCCCAACTATGAAACCAGCCACAACACCCCGGGAATAAAACTCGGTCATAACACCCTAAGTATAAAACCAGGCCGTAACACCACAGGTGTAAAACCAGCCATAACACCCTAGGTATAAAACGTGCCCGCAGCACTGCAGTTGGAAAATCTGGTCACAAGGTTTTGTTGGAGCCCCTGCAGCATTTCACCAAATCAGGATTTAATTGGTCCCTGTTAAAAAAATCATGATATAGGCAAATTGCCTTAATTAAAAAGGTTAATCAACATTATAGGTCACTACGAAAAGATTAAAAGAACGTGACGTTAAATCAAAGTTAAAAAATTAATTAATAGAAAATCAACTTGATATAAAAGGTTTAACAGTGATTTAAAAAAAAACCAACCATTCTTTTTTGTACCGTACCGCTGTTCATTTTCAGATCCAAATAACACCCGTCAAGAAATGTTTAGTCTCAGCATCCATGGAGATAATTGTGACATGAAACGTGATGGAAGCTGCCTAAAGATAAATCCTGAATTCATGGAGAGAGATTACAGGTATTAGTTACGGGTTTAAATTGTAATATAATATAGAACTTGTTAACAAACCGAAAACAAGCAACTTTTAGTAACGCGCAGTACAAAGCAGAGGGAAGGAGCTTCTCATCCTCTCCTGATGTCCGTCTCCATCATAACACATGAACCCATTGTCTAATTCTTTTCAACTTTTCCTTATCCATTCTACACCCTAATCGTAGATTAAATGGGTGCGATTTTTTTTACGTAGATTTTAGCACATTTGAGACAACGTCACATGAACCGATTACATATATATATATATTTTTTCCTATAATAATCTATGCAGTGGCCTGCACAGGGGGAGGGCAGGGGTATATTGCCACTACCCTTTTCGCAAAATGGCAGTTTGGTACAAAGAAAAGCTTTTTCGTGCCAACACGAAAAACGAAGACGAGGGCATTAATTTACAGTTAAGATGGGAATTAGCGGATTCTATTCTCATTTAAAATTGTGCCCCTATCCTTTGATTACATACAGCTTAGGGACTTTCACTCAATATTAAGCAGCAGGGCGAGAAACAATGCTAGATTTGCGTAATGCGTTGGCAAGCCAGTGGCCATTATTTTTAAAATTTCGAACGCTTCTGACGTCACTGCTGTTTTTCGCGCCCTTTTTACTCGCTCTTGCATCTCATTGGGTGTTGATATTTTTTGACCAGTAGAATGAAGCGACGCAAAACTGAATAGCTAACGAATGAAGACTCTTTCTCAATCGTAAGCCGGATTGCTCAAAACATAAATTGCTTTAGAGCACATTAGTCTGCCTGAATCCAATCGACAATGGACCTGAAAATACACAAGGCTTCTTTATCGTGTCAACAAATAGAAAGCACCATCACAAGCCGACATTGTAAAAGTACGCCATTGTTTTAATTTTGAAGCATTATCATCACAATTGGCGGTATCTTGGGTAATCTCGCCCGTGTACGTTATGATCGGAAATAGCAGCTGTGCTATTATCACTTTGACGCATTGCATTGAGTGGGCCGACCCAACAGTCCAACTATCCAACCTACCCTGAATCACGCGAGCTGATGGAGTCGTGGGTCAAAATTGGGTCAACTTTACTAACCCACTATTATAACCTACTAAAAAAAACTTGACCCAGTGATCTAAAGACTCATCCCATCTCTGGTTCATTCGTTGTCATTCGAACCAGTGATACGTGATGTTTTTTTTTTACTGTTGTTAGTTTAAAATTATAACATTAATTTATTTTCAGCTCCATTCTCTACTTAAATGACGATTTGGAAGGAGGAGAATTTGTCTTCGTTGAGAATTTAACCTCTATCAAGGTAAAACTGTAATACGGTGAAAACATCAAGACACGCGCTAGTGTTTAGCCTTCCAAGATTACGATAACATCCAGAAAAAAATATACAGGGTGGTTCTAAACCCTATGCAGACACTTTAGGGATGACTTTCAACGTACAAATGAAGGTAAAAAAGTATGAAACCTGCGTCCGGAAATTCTTCCTAAGGGCACTGCGACCCCTCAAAGGTGGCCCCTAAACCCCGTCCCAACCTAATATTTCGGAAACCGTTTGAGCCACAGTAATAAGCCTTGGTATGTGAAGTAATAGTAATAAAAGCTATTATTCCACTGTATTAGCAGATTAAATACATCTAGGGGGGGGGGGGCAGAAATGGATGGGGGCGACCTATTCCACCTCCTCCCCCCTTCCGTTTATCATTCAACGTCTTTTTCAAGTTGTAATACTAGAAATGGATTCTCCAGAAAGAGGTACAGAAAACAACCCTCTTGTGGAAAACCCATAGCACCAACCGGTTTCAAGAGAAATGGAAAAAAATGGGAAAATGTATTGACAGAAAACAACTGCGTAGTTCAATTTGAATGAACAAAATTTTGTTATACGTAAGCCACAGGAACCGGTTGACCTCAACAGGCAAAAATAGGTACAGTGAGTATTATCATCACTGTTGTCATCCAGGACCGATCAACGGTCTCTGTCCTCTTCCCCCCCCCCCCTGGCCCCAAGGAGGGGCGAGGGATAATCGTCTAACTGGAAAACCGCATAATTGGAAGAACCAGGAAAAAATGAACGCGATAAATGAACGCCACCAGGTAGCAACCTACAACAGTCTAGCTTGCGCGTGCAAACGCGTGGTAATGCATGCGTTGCAGGAGACTTTCACTCCAAGAGGCCGTGGCCTCGCCCCGGAGGGGCTCGTTTTATTGGCTTCTGGAAGAACGTATACCATATAA
Organism: Lithobius niger; assembly: GCA_023313725.1. Classification (NCBI taxonomy): domain Eukaryota; kingdom Metazoa; phylum Arthropoda; class Chilopoda; order Lithobiomorpha; family Lithobiidae; genus Lithobius; species Lithobius niger. The sequence continues at coordinate 7,729 of JAHWFP010121251.1, forward strand.
CAGTATAACGGAAAATCGTCTAACAGGAAATTCGTATAATGGAAAATCGTATAACTGGAAGTTCGTATAATGGAAAATCGTCTAATAGGAATTTCGTATAATGGAAAATCGTCTAATGTCACTGCCTTGCTCGCGCTACCGCGCTTGCTGCGGCTGTACATATAACATCAGAAGCCGCATTTAGACGTTTGTCCAGTTAGATATTTATCCATTATGCGATTATCCATTATACGATATTCCGTTTAGATGATTTTCTAGCTTTTTTATTTATGCAGATATAAGACAATTATCCCATTGGACGATTTTCCAGTTAGACGCTCGTCCGCCCCCCCCCCCCCCCAGGACAAACTTTATGCGAACGTCATGCACAGCACAAACATAAAGGCTGACGTTGTCTCACAGAGTTACAAACAAATATTACGGAAAATACATTTAAATGAAGTGTTCAAAATGTCCTCCCAGCCTTAATGCTTGCTTCCATGCGTCGTCTCATTGACTGCCGTACCCATTTAAAGATACCAGGGGTATTTCGTACCGTTTCGAAACTAGCCACTATCCGCTCACGGAGTACCTCAACATTTGGAATTGGCTGTCTGTAGACGAGTCTCTTCAAATGCCCCCAAAGAAAGAAGTCAAGGGGATTACACTTGAACGGCATTTTTTTACATGCTAACTAGAGGTCCAACCTCCTACAGCCAAATTACTAAAGTGGACCTCAAGTTAAACTCAATTGGGCCCACTGGAGGTCAACCCTAAAATGGAAATAAAATGTCAAGTATAATACATTATTACTGTTATGAGAACGTTTTTCGCTAGCTACGAATTTTGGGGATAGGGATAAGGAATTCAGATTCAATCCAGTTCGCCAAGAATCTTCACATTAGGTAAAATCCAGTAGCGTGCACAGACCACCGAGAGGGAAGGGGCAACTTTTGTAAAAGGGCACTTCGAGGTTATTTTTCTGGTTTTGAAGGCTTATTCGGTTTCGGCAAATTGTCACTTTTTGCGTAGCTGAAAAAAAAAACCTTGATTGACTATCGTGAAGGCGTTATAAAAAATAAGTATCTAGTATGAAAAACTGAAAGATTTACATTACAAACTTTTTTAATGCGTATAATGCAGTCAGCAAAACTGATTTTATAAAAAAAAGTTTCCAACGGCACTTTACATGGCCAGAAAATGCCGGAAAATAGCAAAAATGCGTCAGCTCACAGCGCTCCCCCAGAACCCCTAGCTGTTGTTTTTTTTTTGTTTCATTTTTTTTTAGCCTTAAGTCAGCCGAAGCAATTTAATGCTTGTATGGCTGAACCGGCTCAATTTTGAACATTACCGTGACCAGGCTATTAGAGTAGAAGAAAAATCTGGTAAAGGGAGATGCCAACCCGGGATTTCGATCCAGGAAACCTCCGATCATCGTAGGGGCCGAAAGATTGTCCAGAATTGGCCAGAATAGTTCCCATAGCCGCTGAAAGAGCATGGTAGCCTCTCATGCTACCCTGGCCGGCAGTCAGGTTCTGTTGGGTTCTACCTACACACAATTCGGCTAAATGATTAGTGTTGCCCCTTCAGTACAGAACCCTACTTACACACTGCACATAGTTTTATTTTTTTTATTATGTTAGTAGTTAACATATGTAAAAACATATGTATATTAAAGTCGTGCCCTTTTGTGAAAGTGGACCTCCAGTCACATTTCCTAAAAAAAAATGCCCTGGATTACAGTGTGCGGAACGTGCGAAGGGTTTCTGCCCCTTTACCAAGCCATCGATTAGGGTACATATTTCCCAGAAATTCCCGAACAATAATGCGAAAGTGTGCGGTGGGGGGGGGGGGGGGGGCCGACACGGTCGCCCAACTGCTCAGGTGGGGGTCGTTGCTATTCGGCTGCCATTTCTGCCGCTTTTGAGGGGAGAAATTTGTGGTTTTTATCCGTTTTTAAATAACAGTTTTATGCTTTTAACGTAGGATGACTTAGTGGCATTTGCCATGCTTTAATTTTATTGCTAACCTGATGACGAAGATTGAAAATTTTCGAAGCGTTGTTTGTATTCTTATGTAGCGCTGCCTGGTTTGCCTTCACATAATAAAGTGTGGAGGAGCACCATCATGCATAAAGTAGCCATGTTGCCTTATATGTAGTGGCACCTCCTCTAATAAACCATACAAATCATGATGCTGGAAGTGTAGGTACTTATCACCATTCAGATCCGCGGCAGGAAAAATGGCTCTATCAAATGATACCCCACTATTCCGCCGCATACATTCACAACAAATGTGCTGGTGTCTTGTTTGCAGAAGTACATGGGGATTTTCATATGCCCAGATGTGATTATTATGAAAGTTCATAATGCCATCTCTCGTAAACTGGACCTCGTCTGTAAACAGAACCATAAGATTGAAAAGGGGATTCCTAGCATAATGTCCTAATAGCGATCGGCAGAATTCCACTCTTGGTGCGTGATCTCGGTCGACCAGTGCCTGCACCCGCTGAATATGGTGTGGAGGCAGAAATTGTTCATGCAGCGTTCTTCAAACAGTCGCGAGTGAAACCCTTACTTCAGCAGCAATTTGTCTTGTAGCTTGGTGGTGGAGTATGATCGACCATTTCCAGAATCTCCAATTCTACTCCCGGTGTCCGAACGGTCCTAGGTCTTCCACCATCTTTAATGGGAGGGCGAACAGTGCCCTGAGTCGTCGATGAACGGATGTAAATGTGCGTGGGTTGGGAATGCGGCGGTTTGGAAATTGAGCCTGGTAAAAACGTGCAGTGCGCTTCATAAACATTACTACTTCAAAATAAATATCGGCCATTTCCTCGTTACTGTGTGCAGGCATTATACTACGAACTTGAATCGCACACAGAACTGACAACAACAAAATTCGGACTTGAATGACTACCACTTGGGTCACACAAGGAACTCAAAACCAGTAAACTCAGATTCTCGGGCGGAAATCATGCAAAGAACTCAAAACCAATAACCCCAGGCTGAATGACTTGAAACGTAATAACGCATTGACCTCAAAACAGATAAACTCGGACTTAAAACGTCAACCGTTTCCTGTGGATTAATCGTTCAAATTGAACCATGCAGTGTTTTCTGTCAATCCATTTCTCTTGAAACCGGTTGGTCCTACTGGTTTTCCACAAGAGGGTCATTTATGTACCTCTTTCTGGAGAATCCATTTCTTATCTGGTATTACAACTTGAAGAGGGGGTTGACTGGTAAACAGAAAGGAGGGGAGGGGAGGGGGTAAGTCGCGTCCCCCCCCCATTTCTGCCCCTCCCTAGGTGTATTTATTCTGCTAACACAGTGTAATATCTGTTATTACTACTACTTCACTTACCAAGACTTATTGCTGTGACTCAAACGGTTTCGAGGTAATTTATGGGGTTTTATGGGGCCACAGGGGCCGCAGTGCCCTTAGGAAGCATTTCCGGACACACGTTTATAGGGCTTTTTACCCTTAATTTGTATGGAGGAAATCATCCTTAAGGTTTCTGCATAGGGTTTAGAAACACCCTATATATATTAGCATGGCGACCACTAGACATGTTGTGTATGTACAGCTAAGATAGTTTCGCTGTTTTCAGCCATCTGAGGATAAATAACGATGCGACAGAGAAGGCTGAAACTTGCTTGATCGGGAGACTTTAGTCGCCTGACAACATAAAAGTCACTGTTAGTGACACAGCTTAACGTTTTCTTGTAGAAAAAACGACGTGAATAACGTTGATTTGCCTAATTTCTACGTACTACTGGTAACGCTTTTTTGTATCACGAAACTAAATTCTTCCATGCGGTGAATTACGCTGGTTCTTAGCTCATTTCACAGATATTACTCTGGAGAAGTGCCCTTTTCATTGGTTCAGGAGCTAGGGAGCTCTAAATGACCAAATTGATTGTTTTACATTGTTTTGAACATTGTTATTATGCAACAATACCAAACTGACCATTAAATAAATCCGTGCGTTTGCAGTACTAATAACAAATATACTAATCATATGAAAAAATAGGTGACTGCTTTCTTCAAAATGTCGCGAAAGTCAAAAAAAAAAAAAAAAGAATTGGACCAGAAAACTAAAATGGTCATCTCATAATTGCTAAAAGAAAAAAATTCATCAATTTGGAGCTAAAATATGTGATATCTACTCCAATACAAAACATGTTTAGGATTCCCCGCCAAGCTTTTTGGCCGTGTTAAGTCGTGGTATCAAACACCAAGCTCTTTTGCCAAGCTATAGTCCCACCGACTAAGACTCCGAACGTTAAATGAAATAAATGAAAACTGCGCAGTAAGCAATTTTCATATATTTAATTTAACCTTCGAACTATTGCTCGGTGGGATTAGCTTGGGGAAAGAACTTGGCGTTGGATATCACGACTTCACACGGCCAGAAAGCTTTGCGGGAATCCTTAACAAATTTTGTTTGGGGTAGGCCTAGTTTACGTTGACTAACTTCAAATTGGAAATTACTTACCAGCAAAGCCTACGTAGCGCATCTAAGTATGTTTTGGCAAATTATCTCAAGGTACGACTTTACATTTTCTCTGGGCTATTAGGCCAAAGCCTCCCAGGCTCCGCATGGACTTAAATTAAGGGTTTTGCTGCGGATGGCTGGTGTCATTTTGCAGAATTAATTGCTGGAAACAGTTAAAGCCAGAGTAGAGAACTTTCGTTAAGTTGAGGGTGTTAAGACTGTTGTGAATTGAAGTGGTTTCTAATGCCAATCTGCCTTTAAATTTTGTTTGTGGTTAATAATGGAAACACCTTCCCAGTTTGGAAAATGTCCTGAATCTGAGCGGTTAACTGCGAAGGCGTTTGTGAGATCGGAACTTTCTACGTAATTTGTGTTTTGATTGATTCGAACTTCCAGCTCTTTTGAACTTTGCCCAATGTAAATCCCTGGCCTAAGTGCTTGTACTCAAAGGACTTTACAAGCCAAACGTATCAGCACCTATTTTTCCTTGAGAAAACCATACTAAAAAATGTGGAAGTCCCCATCAAATTAGAAGACAACATCATAAAAACAATGTTTACTGATGGCATGCAAACATTGCTTTTATGATGTCTTCTAATTTGATGGTGACTTCCACATTTTTTTGGTATGGTTTTCTTAAAGAAAAATAGGTGCTGATACGTTTGGCTTGTAAAGTCCTTTGAGCACAGGCACTTAACCCAGGGATTTACATTGGACAAAGTTCAAAAGAGCTGGAAGTTCGAGTCAATTAACACATATTTCGTATAAAGTTTCGATTTCACAAACGCCTTCCAGTTCACCGCTATACATTCAGGACATTTTCCAAGTTGGGAAGGTGCTTGTAAAGTCCATTGAGTGTAAAGGCGATATAAACGGAATGGAAGTTTTGAAAGAAGTTTCATGCCAAACTGAAAAAAACAAAAACGGTGCCTTTGTCAAACAGTCAGAGTTCACTCACTTTCAATGAAAACCAATCTAATCAGGAACGAAACAAGGAGAATCATTTCACACTCCTTGGATAAAGAATTCGCCCATACCTTGAAATTCGGAAAAGTGCAAATCAAATAATAATAAAATAATAATAATGAAATGTTAGGTGCTGAAGCAGACAGGTCTGAAAAAGACCCAAAAGCGTCACTAAAATTTAGGAAGGGGAAGGGGCATGGGGCAGCATTTAGGATGCACGAAAAAAAGGGCATCATAAGGTCACACAGCCAGACGCCAAAGTCAACTTTTTAAAAAAAAAAGTAATGAAAATAAAAGTGGCAACATTAAGAAATAAATGCTTGGTATACACAAAGCCAGAGGCTCTTTGTCAATTTCTGTAAGTAAAACTAATGCCATAGATAGATATTAAAAATTAAACAGGGTAACCCAAAAGTCAGAACACCCTCATAACTTTTTAAGGGGTTGAAAGAAAATAGTGAAACTGTGGCAATGTAAGTTTGGTTAAAGGATCTACCTTTTCGTACAGCCGGCATTCCACCTGCCCCCCTTGGGGGGAGGGGGGGGTGCAGGGGCCAACGTAGAAATTTTCCATGGAATGGGAGGGGGTGGGGTGGGGGGTAAAGGAATACCTTATTTGAAAGGTCTTCATTAGGCGAGTAAAGTGCCGCAACGATAGCTTCGATACGATGAGCCCATCCAAAATGGCAGCTGGTCAAATATTAGCAATTTCCTCTGCATCCCTATGTCTTACTCAGGCTAAAGGCGTCGATCACACCTATAATGTCTTTTGCGGTTTGAAGGCCAGAGTGTGGGCCTCAGTGCCCCCCTTCCCCCGGACAGGGGGGGGGGCACTAAGGCTTATACTCTGGGTTTCTAACCGCAAAAGACGGTGTAGGTGTGCTTGGACTAAATTGAACGAAGCATTTTGCTGCCACCTACGTCCTTTTACGACGCCTTTAGCCTGAGTAAGACATAGGGATGCAGAGGGAATTCCTAATGTTTGACCGGCTGCCATTTTGGATGGGCTCATCGTATCGAAGCTATCGTTGCGGCACTTTACTCACCTAATGAAGACCTTTCAAATAAGGTATTCTTTTACCGCCATTCCATTGAAAATTTCTGAGTTGGAGCCCCTGGGACCCCCAAGGGGGGCTGGCGTAATGCCAGTTGTATGAAAAGGTAGATCCTCTAACCAAACTTACATTGCCAAAGTTTTACTATTTTCTTTCAATCCCTTAAAAAGTTGTGAGGGTGTTCACGGTCTTTTGGGACACCCTGTATTAACAACCACATTTGTCGTGCTCTATATGAGGGCAAATTCGTCAGTGCTCTCCTCATTGATCTTCATAAAGCCTTTGATATGCTAAATTTTAAATTCTTAAGACTAAACTTGGCAAATACGGAATCCATGGAAAAATCCAAAACATTCTTTTGAGTAACTTTACTGATAGAACCTGTAGTGTGAAAATTGACGATTGCCTTAGTGAATGGACTGACATTAAATATGGTGTTCCCCATGGTTCGACCCTTGGCCCCATTCTCTTTTCGATTTACCTAAACGACATAAATGATTTCATTTGGAACACTTGTCTTAGTCTTTTTGCTGATGACATCTTCCTACTGTCCATAAATGTAGATAAAGATACAATGATTTGTAATCTTCAAAACGATTTCAATTTAATTAATGAATATCTTTTTGAAATGAACTTTATATTAATGCAGATAAAACATGACTGTCCTTCCCTTTCTGCTTCACATATGACCTTGGAAAATTTTGACATCAAATTGCACCACCCTAATTGCAATTTTAGTGAAAATAGTAGGAACTGTACCTGCCCAAGCTTGTTAAACAAGCTAAATACCTTAGTATTGTGATTGACAGAAACTGGAAATTTTATGAACATTTAAGTAACTTAATCACCAAGGTCAGGCAGTTCCTTCCTGGTCTTTATAAAATCAGGGATATTTTGGACGAACATAACATAAGACTTATTTACAATACCTGCATACTTTCTCTTGTCAGATACGCACGCCCAGTTTTTGCTTATACCTCTCCTGGATACATTGACCGTCTTCAAAAAATACTAAATAAAGCTTGTAAGATTCTTTTCAGAGATGTTATATAACTCCACCCAAAAAACATCAAATCTTCTTCAAGAGAAATCTCTGATGACCTTTAGGCAAATTTCTGATTTTACAGTAATTACACAAAATTACTTTAACAAAGATTACGACATACCTGTGAAGAGAGCGATCCGGAACAGAAATAATTGGCTTACCATTCCTTCTTTCAGGAGCTCTTATGGAATGAGAACCATGAACTTCATTTCACCCTCTTTACTTAACATAAATTTACGCGAAATTAGGAATAAATATAGATTGAAAAAAGAATAAAAAATTTGGATGTTCCCAAAGAAATAATGCTTCTGTTTTAACCTGTGAATATATTTATGATAGAAACTTTTTTTTACTTATTGTTTGCATTGTACTTTTTATAAAAAAAATTGACAACCTGAAAAAACTTGAACTGAAACTTGAAAATGTATTTTAAACAACACATCTGTTACCTATATTGTTTTAATTATTTATTATGATAAATGGCACCTACAGTCTGCAGACTCGGGTCTTCAGATGTAAACCCTTATGAATAAATTATTATTATTTATTTATTATTATTATTATTATTATTATAAAGGCATGAGGTGGTTGTCTATTCATTTCTACTAGAACCTAGGCCACTTCATGAACAATTAGGCCTATACATTTAAATTACTTTTTACTAAGCAATCTATGTAGAAGTTAATGTGTAGGCAGGGTACGATTAGTAAAAAAATTATTTCCAGATAAACACAAGGCCCACAATTGATACGAACCAAGCAAAATTTTTATTTTTTGCATGAGTATCCATGCTTGTTCGCTTACAAACAACACAAGAGTAAATACACATCCCGAGAATGCAATACATGAAGAATTGTATTTTTGGGACGTGTATTTACTCTGGTGTTGTATTAGGTGAACAAGCATGGATACTCAGGCTGAAAATTAAAATTTTGCTTGGTACTTGTCAATTATGGGCCTTGTTTTTTTTTACTAAGAAATCTTTATACATATGAACACCAGGAAGGCCAACTATAGGTCTAAATGCAAAGTAACGTTTCTGTAGAGCACAGATTGATCAAAAAAATCACAAGGAGCCCATCCCTCATCCCCACCCAGAAGGGCCACAAGGAACCCCAAGATGCCCCAAAGGGGCGATTGCTGAACTACCAATTGCCTCCCGATATCATGTAAACGGATCCTTCAACCTGAACTATCCTACCTTTCCTCGTACAAAACACGTGTACGACTTTACGTCATTGTAAAGTCGTACACTTTTTTTTTTTTTGTACGAGGAAAGGTAGGATAGTTTAGGCTGAAGGATCCATTTATATGAAATCGGGAGTCTTTACATCTTTGATTCATTTACTTTCCAGGCCGAAGTTCGTCCGAAATGTGGTCGGTTGGTTGGGTTCTCATCCGGTGGAGAAAATCTGCATGGAGTGAAAGCTGTCAAGAGAGGGCGCCGTTGTGCCCTTTCCACGTTTTACACTTTGAATCCTCAAGCAAATGAACTACAGCGGATGTTTGCGCAAAATATCGTGAAGAAACTAAAAAAATAAATATGACCGAAACTGTGTTCAAATCGAAACCGCATGTGATCGCTGCAAATGCTTAAAATATCATGCGGCTCACGATGTATTACGTGGTGCAGATGTCCCCATGTCGGAAACTTTTCATGTTGGATACATTACTTATTTAAAAATTCTGGCTAGTAAGAGAACGACTCTGCTTGATTCAATTATCGCCTGTTCTGTCTAGTAAAATAGGTGCACCTTGTCTGCACAGCGAGTTCGTGAGAGCCCACACAAGTTTCAAGCTTAGATGCGACTAAAAGGGCAATTACTTCCATTTCGACATGCATGTTTTACTTTTGTACCATTTACACAATAACTAAACACAAGAATTGTGGTAAGAATAAGTTACGTATTATTGTATTTTCATTAGAGTTTAAAAGGTCTAGAAGCCGTACATTCTCGCCTAAGAACTCACGAACTATGCTTACGTACGTCCGATACAACAATTTAATTACTGCATCACCAAAACACATAATGGGTACCGCCATTGTTTCGCGCGGAACAACTGAAATTAATACCGACAGATGGAGCTGTTCTGTGTCGACTCAGCCGACGAAAGCCCACTGAGATAGCTGTGTTGGCTGTGAGTAGCTCAAGAGTCTGACGGCTTTAGCTGGCCACTATTGTTGTGCTGTTCAGTTACCAGTTATTTAAAGAAGAAAAAAATGGGCGGGGTTGGACATGGAGTTGTATTCGAATCTACTCGAGACAAATAACTTTTTTTTTTCGTACAGGTGATTCCTTGCAACAAACGCATTCGGCCTCTGTCCGGATGCAGCTCCGACACATGCACGAAGTCGGGCCAAAGGAAGCCGGCACAAAATAATCTTGGTGCGCTGGCCTTTTTTTTTTAAACACACCTTTCTATATACCTAATAGAGAGGTGAGTTTAAAAAAAAAAGGCCGGCAAACCCAAAGTATTTTGTAACGGCTCCCTGTGATTTGGGCGGCCAATATCTATCTGTAACGCCCTCTTGCGAACAAGAAGAAAAAAAATATTCATTCTCAGATGAAGTTATTTGGCTCGAGTAGATTCGAAGTCAAGTCCATGTTTGACCCCCCCCCCCCCTGTTTTTTCCTTAATGGCAAACGAACAGCACGATATAGTAGGGGCCAGCTAAGGCCGTCAGACGCTTGAGCTATACACAGCCAAGCAGAGCTATCTCAGTGGGCTTCCCACAGAACAGCGGCTCCATCTGTCAGCTGAGTCGAAACAGAACAGCTACCTCTGTTGGCATTAATTTCGGTTGTTCCGCGCGAAACAATGGCGGTATCCATTACGTGTTTTGGTGATGAAGTAATTAAATTGTTATATCGGTCGTACGTAACGTATTCCTACCGCAATTCTTGTCTTTAGTTATTGTGTAAGTGATCCAAAACTAAAACATGCATGACAAAATGGACGTAATTGCCCTTTAAGTAATTGTGAGGCAGCGCCAGGTAACTAGTGGTAATTCCAGTTCTGATTTGCAGATAGAGCAGCAGTTCGTGACGAGAGCTGTTTGAGCAAAACTGAAATTATTCTCGGGTAGTTGGTTCAGCTTCGCTTATGTGTATATTAATGTAAAAGGTGGTTGGTTACGTCGAGCGAACAGATCCACATATTTAGGTGTTCTTGAATTTTATTTGTCGTAATAAAGGAGGTGTCTGGCGGTTAGGTGTCTGGCAGTTTTGTTGGCGATTTTAGTGATACTCACATTTTAATGATTGAACTTCTTCAACGGGGAAACTTCTGGGCAGACTTCTGATAACGACTTAGAATGTTCCAGAAAGACGTGTTTTTCTTCCGACTGTCCTCGTTGTCGAATTTGGTGTTTCAGGTAAGGCCGTATTTTACTTAGGCCGCTAGTAGTTAATTAAGTCGTTCTCAGGAGTGCACGCATAGTTTTTTCTTAGCGCACGAAACGTTTTTGATAGCTGTAAGCACTTTTTTTTAGCACTTTCACAACATTTCTTAGCGCGTGAAACGTGTTTTATAACAGTTAACACTTCTTTAAAACACTTTTAGCACTTTCACCAAACATTTTCTGGAGCCGATGACCACACCAGCTCTTTGCTCCATTCACATGATCGTCTCGAAACTAATCTAAACAGAGGCTTGTCCAACTAAAAAATTGGAACTAAAGAATGACTTTATCAAATGTGCAACTTTTGCACGCTTATCTTGGCATTAAAACGTAGATATTGTGCTCGACAAGAAAATGTAAGCTACTGATTTCGTTGTGTTTGGTAAAAATAAAAAAGCCATCGCTGGAATAGCGAATAAAACGTAAAAAAAAAATAAAAACACTGCCCGCTCGGCTCAGTTTTGTTAGTACTACTCATGAGAACCACTTAATTAATGTTTACCGGCCTTATTATAAGTGTTTAGGTTAAGACTTTAGGTTAAGATTAGGGGATGCGAAACGCTCTATAGGCTTTGGTTTTAATTAGGTTCATTTCGAAACGTTAGTATCCTGGTTTTCACATATTCGGGACAAAAAGGTTGGTCGTTGATACCTAAGGGTATACCCGGGTGTAGGGCTAGCTTGTGGGTATCAACTTTTCAGGATTCAACGTCCAAATACGAAAAATATCGCTAGTCGTTAATGTGCCTTTTTAGTATTTACTGTGGCTTTGTGTTGGAGGTGTATGGTTTGAATTTTGTTGCGCAAAATTCTGAAAATTTGGTCATTGTAATGTAAAGTGGTGAAGCAGTCACGTGGAGTAGCAGGGATTGGGTAGACCCGTAGAAGGTGATGGATTAGCACCAAAAAGTGTGGGTTAATTTTCATAACCCCACTCCCCACAACAACATGAGAATTTCCAGAAATTGTACGAGCCACCCTTATTTCATAGTTAGTTACATGCACTTGGCAAGCTTACCACCCAAGGATGGGGGGGGGGGGGGGGGGCACTACTCCGAACTTTTTACATTTTGCTTTCCCATTGGCTGCTGATTTTGTTGCCTCCGCTGACAAACGAAAATGCTCCTGTATGCTTCCCTCCAGTGACGTATGTAATGAACTGGGAGTGACCAACCTTACTATATACTATATCGTTCCACCCAGGGAGCTTGGATTATACGTAGCCTTGATAGGGTGGGCCCGTTAACTATTAGGGCGCGTTTAGGCAACGAGATCTTCTCGCTCGTTTGCTAGGCAACCGTTATTTATTTACGGTTAATTTTCCGTTTCTGTTAAATGAATGCAGTTAATAGGCAACAAATTAAATGTATTATAATTAATGTATTATAACAACACGGATAAAGAAGAAAGTGCAACAGTCATTTTATACATTGGTACAACATTATTGCCATTTCATGCTATTTCCTAAATTTGCTATTCTCGTTAAAAAAACCAGCATCTAGCAGTGATCAAACGACGGCAGAATAAATAGCTACTCGCAGCGAGAATTTAATTCGTCTTGTACAGCAGTAAAAATTGCTTTCTAGTTGTCATAAATCGACGCTGTCATGTTACACGCTTCGTACGTCGTGTCGCGAGGCACGAGGAAGAGGTTTGTGTCTGGGTTCTTGCCATGGTTACTACGTATAGACAACTTGAAAGCCACATTCTTCGGTAAAGGCGAGAAGCAGCCAGCAGATTTAGTATTAACCAAGTGAAAGCTAGTAAGCGAGAAATTTGTCGTTGCGTAAACGAGCCCGTTCGACGCGTTTACGCAACGACTCGCCTTTGCCTTCTCGCAGCTAGAACTCAAACGCGATGGCAAAGGTGACATTTCCATGGTAACGCTAAATGGTTTAGCTAAATCGGACATCGTTTGAGTAAACACTTGCAGTCTTATAATCCGACATCGTCATGCATGTTTCGTCATGAGCAATTATTTATATTATTGGCTTTGTCAGCGTTGGCAACGGTTCGGTGAGAGATTGCAGGGGTGTAGAACCGGTTTGCAGTCTAATCAATGAACGGACAGCTGCTGTTAGTTCCTTGACAGATGCTTCAAGTAAAGAATGCCGCTGCAAAACTTGTGTGACGACGCGATTACGAAGCATCAAACAGTCGGCAACAGGTAGGCATTGGTCGCAGAATTAGGTGAGATTTTTGAGTTTATGAATGCAGTCAATAACAGTTTGAGCAACACTTACACATTCGGCGTGAAAACTAGAGCGTCACAGGTTGCAAACAACGACTGTGGTCGGGTGGTAAACATCGATAGTGCAAACGGGGCAGGAGCTCAGACCGATACGACCGCACGCCATGGTCCCGAAGCACTCAACTCACTCAACTCAGCTTCAATTTAAAAGATAAGCTGCAGCTGAAAATGCCCATAAGGGCTGACACACCCATTATCCTTTATACATAGGCTAATCTGGGTAGGCTTTATGGCTGAAATGCAAGCAAAAATATTCAAACTTTTTTCATGCAATACATGGGTAAAATGCGTCCACGGTCCTTCGAAAATTAAAATGAAAATTGCTCGTTGATTTTAATGAGTCTTGTTCACCTCTTTTTGTGTTAGCAGTAGAAATGTTTAAAGTTGCAGTGATTGAAGTGTTGATTCAATAACGTTCATTTTTTGTGGAGCGGGGGGGTAGAGATGGGTCGGTTTCATTTTTTTGACTTCAGTTCCGGTTCCGGTTTTCACACCCTAAAAACCGCGGTTTCGGTATCGGTATCGGTTTTTGCCACCATCCACACCAACCAGCTGTTTATATTTTTTTTTTTTAATTTGTAACAGTAGTATTACTAGCATCTCACTCACTCCTGCTTTCACTTTCAGCAGCGTCGTAGGCCCATGGGTCTAGCTGCGGCACCATCTTCCTCTACAATTTTTTTTTTAATGACTAGAAGCTTTGCTGTCATTTATACGTAGGAAATGTTAATTATCAAAAAAAAAATTAAAACAACGAGTCAATTTTTGAGTTTTCAAACACCGTACGAAAAACCGACACAAAATCCGAATCGGTTTCGGTTTTCAGTAAAACCCGAAAATTCGGTTTCGGTTTCGGTTACCGACCCATCCCTAGCGGGGGGGGGGGGGGTGAGGCACTGCGCCCACTGGAGTTGAAGACACAATAATGTTGATAAAAAACATCGCTAAAGAGTGTGCCTTCATTACAGTTTCGATAATTTTTCCAGATTTTTTATTTAGGCAGACATCACACAATCATCCCATTATTTCCAGTTAGACTTTCATCTGACGCCAAGTCTTTTACTCGCCCTGCTCCATCATAACAGATGGTCAGACATTTCCTCAACTCCTCCTTCTACCAGGCATTAGGTAATTTGTGTTGAGATTGAGAAGATTCAAGCACTTTTTGCGAATAAGAATGAGTAATAGCCAATATCGTGCAAACATGATACAGATGCACTTAATTTGTGAACACTCCCACTACGCTAAAGGAGAAATGCACTTATACAAAGCTTAGTTATCCATATTTTTTGTGTGGTCTAGCCACATGTTCCTTTTTAGTTTTAAAATTGCTCTTTCAACCCGTCAAGTCGTTATTCATATTAGATACTTCGATTTCAGACGTTAAGGACCGAATTATATTCCAAACAGTGCAACACTTGATAGTTAGCCTATTGCGTAAGAAATCACTACGTTGCAGACTTGCAGCTTTCATGCGTTGCAGACAGCGAGAGAGAAGGTCGTACATATACTGCACTGCAGACTTGCGCTAAGACGGAGAGAGAACTGGCAACAAACTGTGAATTCGAAACCGGACAAAACCGTCTGAAATATGCTGCTCATTGGAATCATTTCGCTTTTAGTTACAGGTAAACAAAACGTATATAGTTCATTAGTTATAATCTAATTTGTAACATTTCGAACATTTCAAACAGCAAGATACGAGCATTCGTCTAGTGTTTATGTTAAGCTATCAGCCGGTTATCTTTTTATTTGTGGTAAAACACGAGCAACTTAGGGTTACAGCCTTGTTTAGGCTTAACTTACATTCAAACCGCACGAAATGGTTGGTTAACTTTGGTAACACGTTCTTGAGTTAGTTTTACCAATTCGTTCAGTGCCTGGAGACGTGTTTCGTGTAGCGATTGCTGTGGTTACTTAATTTCAAGCCGTGGGCTACAGTATCGGCGCACGTAGAGTTTCATTAAAGAAAACAAATCTTAAAATAAGTGTGACAAGAAAACCCATGTAAAGTGTGGTTCATAAGCGACATGTGGTTCTTGGTGTTCAGCTCTGATGCAGTGGCAGATTTAAGGAATAAGTCATAAAAGGCATATTTTGCCTTCGAAACTTTGCTTTGGACAGTTTCTTGTTTTTTTTTCGGGGGCGGGGGGGGGGGGGGGGTTACGGTCCCGTTCTTCTAATTAATACTTATTTTTTTACATCCAAAGCCCCCAAAGTGAAGTGCAAAGGGCAGTCGTTAATAAAAGTGTTGTTTCATTTTTACACCGAGAAGACCCCTTTAAAGGTCGAAAGACTGGGGACGCTGTCCCCCTCACCCATAACCACCAATGTAAAATTCACACCTACTCTGGCGTTGCATAAAATCGTACGAATTGGTTGGTTAACTCTTTCAACAAATCTTGAGTTAAACTTACTAATTTGTTCATAGCTGAACTTATTAATTCGTTCGTCCATGGCTGAGGTGGACTACGATGGTGGAGCACTTAGCGTGTGTTTGACGATACTATTATTAAGCCAAGGGGGAAGGGGGGGGGGGAGGGAGAAGCAGGGGCGGACTGGCAGCAACTTGGCCCACCGGCCCGGGACAAAAAATGGCCCCCTATCCCAAGTTTCACAAAACAAATTTCTTCAAACACAAAAACTGTTCTATGTTCGGCAGCACATTGCTGTATTTTTCTGACTTTTTTACTTCACGAATGATAACTGTTCCCCTTCACCCACCCCCCCCCCCTCCCCAACCAATAAAAGAATTGTTTCCCACGTGGCCTGAAGCCATTTTACACTCAATTTTAAAGTAAATTATTTATTCGTATTTTGTTCATTTAAAACGTTCTACCGGTTGTACAATATATAAATGGTTTATCAGAAGTAGCTCGTATAAATGGTTCTTAAGCAACTTTTTCCTTTACGCAGCACTAGACTTAAAAACAGTAATGCGTGCATGTCATTTTTACAAATGTTGCTTCTGCAGCTGTTTTTTTTTTCGAAGTAGCATAAACCGTATGCATTTTGCTTTGAGTCAGAGGGCTAAAACAAAAACTCAAAAAAAGAAAGTAGTGTTGTTACTTTATGTGTCAATAAAATCCTTGTCTAAATTGAGAGGCCTGACTAATGACTATGCGGGATGATTCGAAAAGTGTGACGTACCCCGTGTCGCGTCACGAAAAAACACTGACCAAACTGGAAGAAAAAGTCATTTTTGAACCTCAAAATCACACTTTGGGCAATCAGCATTCTAAAAAAAGCCTCAGCTTCTCAGACCCCCATGATATGAGTGTTTACAAGGTTTTGCAGCTATTAGTACCAATATTGCAAGTATAGTTTGCAGAGGCGGATTGGCAGTCATAAGTCGCAGATCCCAGATATCCAAGGGGGCACTACTCCAGAGGGGGGGGGGGGGGGAATGGTGTCGCTCACGGCCCCGTAAAACTCCGCTAGGGGGTGGGGGGTTGTGCTGTGCGCCCCCCCCCCCCCCCCAGTGGGTCCGGAATCTGAAGCATTGTACGCTATATTAGTACCTGTTTCTGGCCTCCAGAGAGTACCAAAATAGCGTAATAGAGCAAATTTTGGTTATTTTTCCTATAGTCGTTCTTCAGGATGGCCGTTTTCGTAAAAATTTTATTGTGACTAAATCATGTTTTTTTTAGATATTTTTTTTTTCAAAATTAAATTAAACCGAGTTCAGTTTAGAATTATATAAACAGGCCAGCTGGCCATTGACGATTGAGGGTTGACTTAATTGTATATTTTGGACTTTTAGGCTATAATGAATGACGACGACGACGACTCCTGTGTGCAAGCATAAGCAGCAGATCAGGGGCAGAATTTTTTTTTAAATGTACTATCGAAAGGTGAAAAGTAATGAAATCCTTTTCTCAGTTGTATCCTAAACAACTATAGGCCTAGAGGTAACATTGTAAAAAAAAACTTTCACATTTTAAAACAAAAACATGCTCTAGTTTTTATATAATGGAGCGTCGAAAGACGAAAGAAATGCCGAAACTTTTTACCTCAGTTTTGTCCAAAACAACTTGCTTCCACATTTGAAATCAACATGCTCCATTTAATTTTTTTCCATTGATTCAGGGGATCTTGGGGACCGGTCATTATTTATGGCCGTGGGGGTGGGGTGGGAAATGAAAACGTGACTACTAAATTTTTGATGACTACCCCTTCAAGACCTGAAAAATACCTTGATTCCCCCCAACCCTAAGGTCCAAAAATGATGCGACTACCCCCAAAAAAATATTTGGCACCCATCTTTTGTCGAGATTCCTACAAAAGTATGATGAACACACTGTTTGCTTGTATGACCACATCCTAACATAGTCATCACCTGAAATGCAGAAGATGCCAAGAAAGCAGGTGCCAAGGCTTTTCTATAAAGTTTTTTGTAAAAATTGTACTCCCAGCAATAGTATTATTAGTTTCAAAACCTTGTAAACAGCATGGGGGGGGGGGGGGG
>JAHWFP010121251.1:25496-39202 GCA_023313725.1 Lithobius niger
CCGTAGGGTAATTTTTGCCCTAATTTCGTGGCCTTTGGGTCACTTTTGTCCTTTAATATGGGATCTTACGAACTCTTGTCGTCAAATTTTGGACCTTCGAAATTAACAAGTTTAAAATTTTTAACAATTTTCATTTGAAAAATGTAGTTGTTTTGCATTAATACAAATCCAAATTTAGTGGCTATAGGTTAACAGAAAAAGGACAACAGAAAATCAAACAGCTAATTCAATTTTTCCAACTCGGTTTTTGATTTTGCCAACTCGACCCGATTTTCATGAAGTACAGCTTTAGTTCACGTTACTGTTTTAACTAAAACCAAGGCACTGATTGATGGACTAGCAGACGAACTAGTAAATCAAATAACTCTGCATTAATTTTTTAGATTTATTTGATATCACAACTTTAGACGGCGATAACTTGGCAGAAGTCCTTACGCAGAGTTTGTTTTATGCAGAGTTTGTTGATATTTCTGCTTTACTTAAGAAACGTTTTAAGTCCTGGCAGTAATGTTGTTTTGGTATGTTGATATGCAAGTAATTTTCTACCCTCCTAAAATACCAGTTACGAGTTGTTCCACGCTAAAACCCCTTCTGAGCGGCGCTGTCTAACAGAAAATGAACTATAGGAAGTAAAATAGCAACTCAGTTTTTAGTTTTGTCAACTGTGTACGATTTTCGCGAAGTTAATTGTTATCACGACTTCAAACTCGGTGGGAATACAGTTTTGTCCATTTTTTGTTTTTATTCTTACATAGCAAACAAAACGGCCAAGTCAATTTCCAATTTCGCCAACTACTCAAAATTTCGCGGAGCTTCTCTTCCCCCACTCTTTACAGTCTAGCTATGCAGGGAAGCAACCATAAATAATCAGGGGCAGCGTTTCAGTTACTCCCAAGCTACACAGAAGTGTTGCGAAAACTGATGGGGGAAAAAATGTATTGTAAACTTTACTTTCCAACTGACGAAATGATGATAATAATTAACCAGTACTCGTGGAAACTGGAATTTGCAGTGAAAATTTGTCCGATTTTGCCAATTCGACAACTCGAATTTGCCAACTGTATGTGTTTCTTGGATGGTTGGGGGTGGGGGGGCGGGGACCCCTCTCCATCCCCCCCCAGTCGCTTCGGCCCTGTAATAAATTCAAAGCATTCAAAATTTTAACGACAACGATCGAACCAGTTGGCGTTCACAGCATGATAATTTAGTGTTGTTGTTGTGGTTGTTGTTGTTGGGAGTTTTTGCGCTCACTTGGAAATCGAACCAATGAACCGATTTTCAAGTTTTATGGATTAACGTAGGTATGGACAAGGCCTAGGACTTTTGGAATGCTACTTTAATGTGACTACACTATTTTTTTGTTGTTGTTCTTCTTCCTCTTGTTGGGGGAAATTTTGCTCTCAACTGGAGATCGAACCAATGAACCTATTTTCAAGTTGAAATAGCTTAAAACGTAGGTATGAACATCGCCCTCGGCATTTTAATGCTATTTTACCGTGACTACGATATTCCGGTTGTTGTTGTTTCTTCTTGTTGTTGTTCTTCTTATTGGGGAAAATTTTGCTCTCGCCTAGATATCAAAGCAATGAATCGGTTTTCAATTTTAATAGCTTAAAATTTAGGAATTAAGAAGGGCCCGGGCATTTTGAATGTTATTTTAGTGTGACTGCAGTACTGTTGTTGTTATTCTTGTTAGGGATACGTTAAACCCTATAATTTTCCCGAGAATTAACGTGGACCAACGAAATTCGGTATTTGTGGTGGTGTCATAACTATATCACTGCATTAAAAATTTTAGTGACAATAATCGAAGCATTTGGCCTCCACAGCACAGCCATTTCTTGTTGTTGTTCTTGTTTTTATTGTTGGGACTTTGGCTCTCACTAGTGCAGCTGTTAAGCGAGAAAATCACGATAATCGAGATAATAATAATAATAATAATAAAATTGGATTTGACCAGTCTACTAGTTGTGGATGCGTTGTTAGAAGGGCTGGATCCGCTAATACCACTCCCAGTTTAATTTAAAAGTTGCTAATACCACTCCGAGTTTAATTTAAAAGTTGCTAATGCCACTCCCAGTTTAATTTAAAAGTTGCTAATACCACTCCGAGTTTAATTTAAAAGTTGCTAATACCACTCCCAGTTTAATTTAAAAGTTGCTAATACCACTCCCAGTTTAATTTAAAAGTTGCTAATACCACTCCCAGTTTAATTTAAAAGTTTGGTAAGTTATTTAAGCAAGAAACGTGAATTTTCGTACACAAGGCATTCTTAGCAGTACATTTCAAACTAGCTAAAGAACTCTCTCGAGATACCCCCTAATTCCCCCAGCACCCCCTTGCGCCTTCACACACCCTGTCTCGGTGAGGCTGATGACCAACAAATTTTGGTTGATAGAACTAAAAGCTTGAATTACGGCACACAAGTCATTATTAGCAGTACACATCGAAACAGCCAAGGAACCAATGAACTATCCCTAAGCCCTCCTCAAAGAGCACCCCCCCCCCTTGACTTGACCAACAAATGATTGCAGTTCGAGCTGAAAGGTTGAATTTTGGTACGCAAGTATTCTTAGCAGTACAAATTGAACAAGTTATGGAACCCTCTCGACGTACCTGCAAAGACCCCTCACTGTCCCACCCCCTATGCCCTTCCATGAGGCTAACGACCAACAAATTCTAGTTCGATATGTACTGCTAATGTGATCTGTAACAATGTGTTGGATAAGCCTCATGGAGGCGACTAGTGAGGAGGAGGAGGAGGACGTGGGGCCTTGGGAATTGTTCAAGGGGATTCCATAGCTAGTTCGGTTTGTACTAATAATGACTTGTGTACCAAATTTCATACTTTAAGCTTGACGGGCAAACATTTATTGGCCAGGCCTCAGGGAGTGCTGGGGGGCCTAGGGAGTTTAATTCATGGGGTTCTGCGGATGGTTCGATTTGTACTGCAAAGAATGACTTCTGTGCCACAATTCACGTATTAGCTCGATCAGCAAAGATTTGTTGGTCATCAACCTCACAGAGGTAGGTGTGGGGGGGGGGGGGGGGGGGCAGAGGGAGGCCTTACGACGTGGTGTCTCGAAGGGGTTCCATAGCTAGTTCGATTTGTATGCTAACAATGTCTCCAAATTTCATGTGCACGATTAGCCCAAATTGCAGACTGTAACAGCTGTACTACACCTGGAGAGATCGAACCAATGAACCGATGTTCAAGTTTTACAGCTTAAGACGTGGGTATGAATCAAGCCTAGGGCATTTTGAACGTGACTACAATACTCTTGAATTGTTGTTATTCTTGTTGGGGAAACGACAAACTTTGAAACCCTAAAGTTTCCCCCATAATTGATATAGACCTACGAAATTCGGTATTTTTGGTTGTGTCGTAACTATGTCACAACGTTAAAAATTTTAATGACCACTATAGAACCGTTTGGCCTACACAGCATCGCCATTTCTTGTTGCTTGAAAAATTTGTCTTTCACCTACAGAGGTTGAGAGGTTGATGTTGTAGGCTTGAAACTGGGGTCTATGGCAAATAAGATAGTCTTGCCAATTATCAGGCCCGTTACCCCGTTAGTGCTACTCACTTGTCAAAATTTCCAATTCATAATGTTGACCTCGTAGCTATTTTTCGTTCCTTTCTTTTTTGACTACGCTGCTATGATGCGCATCCAGTTGTAGCCATTGCACCAGAAGGCTAAAGGGACAATTTTGCTAGGTTGTTCCAATCGGAAATTTTCAGGATCTATCACATGCCACAATTAACAAGAGCACAGGCACCTCATTGCTCTTCTCTTTTCGGACAAACTAAACGTGGGTAAGGTTCGGATTGTTACCAGAGCCTATGACTCATGACATAGTCGTGCCAACCAGCCCAGTTACCCCATTCAACGATACACTAGTCAAAATTTGGAGTTCAAAATGTGGGCTCCGTTGCTATTTTTCGTTTCTTTCTTACTTTGACCAAGCTGCTTTGATGCGCACCCAGTCGTAGCCACTGTATTAAAAGGTTGAAGGAACAATTTTTGCTTCTATGATCCAATCGGAAATTTTTAGGATCTTTCACATGCCACAAACAACACGAGCACAGGCACCACAGGGCCTTTCTCTTTTCGGACAGGCCAAAGGTGGCTTAGGTTCGATTGAAACCAGGGCCTATGACTCATGAGATAGTCTTTCCAATCATCAGCCCAGTTTCCCCATTAGTGCTGCTCCCTTGTCAAAATTTGCAGTTCAAAATGTTGGCTCCATAGCGTTCTGTTGGCTCTGCGTTCCTTTCTTCCGTTGGTCACTTTGACATTTTCATTGCAACTCAATAAATGAAATATAAATAAACTTTTGATATAAAAAAAACAACAGTTTTTATTAAAGTATGTGGTGTTAATATTAGCTAAGATCTACATATGCAATTATACGGAGCAGGCGGCCAAGTCACCGGCCATGCCATTCCGTCGTACAATTAAGTACCCAACCCTGTAGTGCCATCTGTTGACGGGATTCGCCTTCAATTTCGGGTTGGGACGCTTTTCCAACGTCTTCGAACAGACGGCGCCACTTACCAAACCTGTCATGTCGCCGTCTATTGACGGCCTTGGACTACAAGTTCGGGTTATAACACTTTTTCCAAAGTCTTCGAAGAGATGCCGCCACTTACCAGACCTGCCGCACCGTTTTTGGGTTCGTTTTTTGGTATTGTTGTGGTACCAAAGCGGCCAACAAAGTTTTAGTCGCGTGGACTGTACCATTGTCGGCGTTTGAGGTAAAAAAAAAAACAAGCCGTGTCTACTAGGCTAAACCAGACAACTTAAACCAAATGACGATTGGTTCTTAATTTGGCAGCCTGATACGATGGAAAGGCGCAATTATTTCCTAAATGTTCACTTCCAGAAGGAGTTGAATTGTTTTGAAGTGGGCGGCAACAATCGTTGCTTGCAACAATGTCGCCATGCACGCTACCGAGGTGAATTGTTTCAAAGGATTAACTTAAACATAGGGTTACTTGCTTACTGAATGGTAGAATTGTCAGGGCTTTTTTTTTTAGCCTTTAGTCAAACATACGCAACCGACTTTTCCGGGGCTGCACCAAAGGGGAAATGTCACGGGGCGGCGTTTTCGGGGGGTGCGGGAGAAGGTGCCAGGGCAAGTGTGTGTCGCGGGCAATGTGCGCTACTGAAGTGAATTGTTTCAAAGGATTAACTTAAACATGGGATTACTTGCTTACTGAATGCTGGATAGGGTTTTTTTTAGCCTTCAGGCAAACACACGCCAGCGACTTTTCCGGGAATGCACCAAAGGGAGAATGTCACTGGGCGATGTTTTCGGGGAGGGGGAGACGGGCAAGTGTGTATGTGGGGGGACACGTATGCGAATCCGGGAGGGGGCCAGGAGTGTGGGGATTGGGGGTTTAAATAATTGTGGGGGAGAGGGCATATGTGGGAGCCATTCACATGTTCGGTCTTCGGTTTAATAAATTTGAAACCAAAGACCAAACACCTGGAGGTAGGCGGGGGGGGGGGGGGGGGCACAACTAGTTGCGCACGGGCACAACTAGTTGAAATTATAATCTACATTAATAAAAACCAGTTGCAGTGTTGTAAAACGGCCACCCTACCCAGACGTACACCCGTCTAATAATAACAGTATTCGATTATTGTAAACGCAATGATTGTTAGCATTAAGCTAAAAACTGACAAACATGCAAACTACCTCTCGATGGCAGCACTAAGCGCGGTTTTTCACTTCCGATGGCAGCACAGTCGTCGTCAACACCGCCACATTGGGACTTTTCAATATGACTACTAATTGTAAGTACTAATTGTATTGTATTGTGTAAAATAAGGTGCTTATGTCGTTGCAGGTTTGCAGCGAAATTACAGACTGCATTACCAGAGCCAAAGCCACCCACCAACTAACTGAAGCCACCAACAACTGTTATAAAAGTGTGTTAAACTCATGTCACCACGCCACGTTTTTTTTTCTTTTATTTGCGGTGGAAATATTCATATGAAAGTGCATGGAGTCCGGGTCAGGGGAAGCGATTGAGGGAGCGAAGAGAACAATAATCAGCGTTTTTTAGACAGTGTGCGCAAACTGAAAACTTAACTTTTGACGGATAAAACAATGCTTCACTTATATACAACAATATTAAACCGCTGACTAAAGGTTGTGTCGTTGTAGACCAGAGCTTTTCTACCTTTTTTTTGCCCAAGGTACCCTTCGATTTTTTGGTGGACTCAATGTCACCCCTGTCCCAAAGTTGTGAGAGCTTTTCTTTAAGCAAAAGGATGTTGCTCCCCCTAGGCACATATCACTGTGTATACTCAACAAAAACATAATTGTTTATTACTACAGACTACCAACCTATCTGTAGCCGATTTTGCCCTAAATAGACCTTTAGCAGAGATCAAGCTACATGGCTATCAGCCCCAGCAAACGAGCCTCGCTGCTGCACGCGTTTCCGTTGAAGGATGACGACATGCACTTTTGAGGGATTTTTTGTGACGATTCACTCTGCCTCGCGGCACCCTTTAACCACCTTCGCGGCACACAAGGGTAACCCGGCACACCGGTTGAAAAGCACTGTTGTAGACCATTAAAATTAAAGGATTAGTTAAATATTGAACAAAAAAGATAAAACTGGCAGGCTAAAGATTTAGACTTCGCTGTACAAAGGCGTATTTATTCAGGTGTATGAAGGTGTATTCCTTCATTTTCGGAGGATAGATTCCTATGTTATGTAAGTGTATGGACTCCGGAAGTGTATCTCTATCACTCCCTCACGCTGAATGAGGGAGTGAAGCGAACGAAAATCGCCGTTTGCTAGCCAGTGTGCGCAAAAACACATAGACGGGATACACGTATTCCGTAACAAACACACGACGAGCGATATTGACCCCGTGTTTTAAACGGTGCATCAAACACCACCTTTTAGTTTATGGAGAGTGGAGTGGTTGGTAGACGGACGAGTCCTTTGTGTCAACTTTATGGATGGAGGGGAGTGGGTGGGAAGAAGATGAACGCGTCGTTTCGCCATTTTTCACGCCAACAAGTTCTCTAGGGTTTTCGAAGTTTTTCGTAATGAAAAAACTTCGATAAGAAAACGCAGGGATAGAAAGACATTGTGCTGGTACATTCTGGGAAGGTATGTAATTCATTTTGTGCGTTGGTAGTTTGAGAATTGATAGAAAAGTACGGTAATAGGGTATCGGTATGAATGAAGGTCGTTGCATTTTAGTTTGCGGAAGGAGGAGGGGGGGGAGAGAATTACGCAGAATGAATAAGCTTAGGTATGTGACAGACATGTGAGAGTTTCATTCCTTTTAATTTTAAGCAATTCCTTTTGTACGTTTTTATTGCGTTACGTTTTTTTGCACGTTGTATTTGGTTGTTGGTGTGTTTGTTCCCGGTCGTGTGATCCGGAAGTGTCAAAAGTGTGGAGTAACTTTATAACCCACACTTTTTGCGATGATGCACACTTCCGCTCACGGTTAACGGGATTTAACCAACGGAAATTTAGCATGGCGTTGAGTTAGCGTGGCAACACAGCTGTGGTGTAAATAACACTAATTATTTATTTGCGTGAAAGTAGCTCCCTTTCTAATTAGCAATTCAGATATTGAGTCCATTTACCTTTCAACTGCTAAATTGTACTTTTTTAATGATAAAGAAGTTTTAAAAAACTAAAACCAACTATTTACTCTGGTCGATTGTCATTTGTTTTCTTGTTGCAAACCTTTTTTTCTTTGTTTGCCAAACATATTAACCTGATAATTTAGCATTACATTGTCCTCAATGGAATGTCTCCCTGGAGGTTTTTAAGTTGCTTGTAGCTGCCTGCATGCATGACCCACTTCGTATGCGCAGCCCTCACTATATAAGCGAGAACATGGTTGGTCTCGGCATTCATTTTCCTCCAGAAGTTCCTTTGCGTCACCTCGTTCGCCAGGATTTTCGCCCTTTCGCGACATCTCTATGGCATCCACCGAAGACGCGCTGGACGTCTTCGACGACCGCTGGGCGACTGGTCGATGCCGGGACGCCTATGTCGCAAATGACGTAAACGACTCGCCGCTACAGACGGCCAATGTATGTCACGGCCTCTCGTTCTCGACCTTAGAGGAAGACCTACGGCAAACAAGGGTGCCCTTCCACGAAGCCAAACAGAAGCTTTGGCAAGCCTCATCAAGCCATCGACCTTCCAGCCACCTCTGTTCTTTTGTCCACGAAGACCGCTTGGCGTCCGGCCTAGACCTGGGCACCAATATCGGCATCGACGGGAACAACTCACCTCTTCAAGACGGCAAACGCCGTCGCCTCCTCCCTTTTCGCCAACAATTTGTATTTTCGCGACATCTACATTTCGCGACATCTATAGGGCAACTGCTGAAGACATCTCGACCCAGATGACCGCTGGACGTCCGGTCTAGTCCGGGACGCCCATGTCGCAAATGACAAAGATGGCTCGCCGCTTCAGGACGTCCAACGCACCTTGCCGCCACCCGACCTCTCGTCATTAGAGGAAGACCTTCGGCAAGCCAAGGCGTTCTTCCGAGAAGCCTCCCGTTCCTGCCGTCCTACACGCCAGCTGGGGCGACCGCTTGGCTCCGGTTCACGGACGGAATGCTTATGTCGTCCCTTAGCGATGTGAGCTTTTCCATCATTTTCCTCGCATGTCGCGAATGACGACACCACCACTGCGCCGCCTAGCGACATCCATTTTTGTCTGAGATTGGGTTACGTCAACCATGAGCCAAGATAACCACAAATAACAATCTCCCATCCTTACGTCCACGTCAAGGAAACCCATTTCCATCTAAGGACAGGTTGTGTCAAGCGTGTGTCGCGACAGACACAAGAGACACTCTGCCATCTTCTCGTCCACGGCAAAGAAACGAAAGCCAACATCCCTCTCGACCACTGTGCCGTCTAGCGGCACCCTTCCCCACAGAGAAAACACAGAAAGCCGCTATTCGCGACTCGACCTTTCCGCCAAGAAGAGCAAGCCAACCTCACAGTAAAGCAAAGCAAAACAAAGCGAAACAAGCGCAAAGCAAACGCAAAACAAGGAAACGCAAGCAAAGCAAAGCAAACTAGCAAAGCATAGCAAGCAAAGCAAGCAGGCAAAGCAAGCAAGCAAGCGAAGCACGCGAAGCAAGCAAAACAAACCAAGCGCATATCTTGGCGACTGTCATCAGCCGTCCATAGAACTCTCGTCTCGGGCGAAAAACAAGACTACAGTTGCTGTCCACTACTGCTCGTCTCACCCGTGGCTAAAACCCACGTTTTGAGTGAAGATTTCAGACGGAAAACGTTTACACCTCTTGCCACTTGTCTCGACCATGGCTGACCCCACGTCTGGAACGAATATCAAGCCAACAGTCACTGTTTACTGCTGCTCGTCTCACTCGTGGCTAGACCCACGTTTTGAGTGAATATCCAAGACGGAAGCCATTTACACCTCTTGCCACTCGGCTCGACCGTGGCTGACCCCACATCTTGAACGAATATCAAGACAACAGTTGCTGCCCATTGCTGCTTGTCTCATTTGTGGCTAGGACCCACGTTTTGAGTGACCAAGGACGGAGGTCGTTTGCACCTCTTGCTGCTCGTCTCGACCATGACTGTCCCAACATCTCGAACGAAAATCAAGACAATTGTTGTCTACTGCTACTCGTCTCACTCGTGGCCGACCACGTTTTGAATGAAGACCCAAGACGGAAGCCGTTTGCACCTTTTGCTGCTTGTCTCGACCGTGGCTGACCCCATGTCTCGAGCGAAAATCAAGACGACAGTTGCTGTCTACTGCTACTCGTCTCACTCGTGGCTAAAAACCCACGTTTTGAGTGAAGAACCAAGACGGAAGCCGTTTGGACCTCTTGGTGCTGGTCTCAACCATGGCTGACCCCATCACGTCTCGAGTAAAATCAAGACAACAGTTGCCGTCCACTCGGATTCTCGGCTCATCCGTGGCTAAAAACCACGCTTTAGAATGAAAAGTCAAATCGGATGACGTTTTCACCTCTAGCACTTTGTCTCGACCGTAGCTTACCCCACGCCTCGTGCAGAAATCATAACATCTGTACCAACCTACACCGGTGCTTGCCTCAAACCTGGCTGAAACCCATGTTTTGAGTGAATCGTCAAAACGGATGACGCTCTCTCCTCTCCAGAATATCGACCATGGCTGATTCCACTTCTCGGTTAAAGATTAAAACGAACATGGCTGTCTACACCAACGCTCGTCTCATTCGTTACTACAACCCACGAATTGAGTGAAGTTCTCAAGACGGACGTCGTCTTCATCTCAAGCCGCTCGTCTCGACTGTGACTTACCCCACACCGCGAATGAAGACCCGAACGGCTGTGGCAGTCCACACTAATTACGTCTCGAGTGAAAATCAACAACCGTCACTTTCAACATCAAGACTTGTCTCACTCGTGGCTAAAAACCCACGTTTACACCAGAACCTCAAGACGAACGTAGTTTTCTCCTCTGACAGCTCGTCTCGACCGTTCCTAACCCAAATTCACAAATACTTCGGAAAGCCGAAGAAGGTCAAAGCCTCTTCCTTCTAATAGCTCCCCCTGGCCGTCGGTACCATGGTTCCCACACCTACTATCCCTTCTATTCGACACTCCAAGAACTCTCCCTCTTCTTCGACCAAAGGGCTCAAAACTTCACCCGAAACCTTCCCAGTCTAAACCTTCACGTGGCTACTATCATCAAACTCCTGCAGAAGGCTGGAATTCATCAAGATGATGCTACCCGAATCGCTTTAAAGCCACCAGAGAACCAACAAACAGTATGTCTGACGGGCACTGGTCCAAATGGTTTCATTGGTGTTTCACAAGGGAAATCATCCATTCAATCCCTCTCTGCCCGAACTCTAAAATTCTTCTCTAACCTTTCAACACCGGCAAACTCAAAGGCTCAACGATCCTTGCCTCCCGCCCAGCCCTAAACTCGGTTTTCAAGACAACAGACAAGACCAACCTCCTCAATGATTACCGAATGTCTGCTCTTCTCAATCAATCGCCCTACAATCCCTAATGGATGCCCCCTCGAACCAATGCAAGACAGCTCCCTTCACTTCCTTACCATGGAATCTGTTTTCCTCGTCACACTCGCAACAAGCGCCCGCTGTTCCGAAATTCAATCCCTTTCAGCAGAACCAGGCTACTGCATCTCTAGTCCAATCTTCTCTTCGGTAACACTTCACCCAAGAGCAGGATTTGGAGCCAGGACTCAGAAACCATTGACATTCCGTACGACAAAGACAACCTGAACAGGGAAAGATCAACAGCACACGAGGTCAGAGCGTTTTCCACATCATGAACACTCCACAACGCCATCCCATTAGAAGAAATTCTACAAGCCGCATCCTAGCATCACTCAATGACACCCACCTCCCACAACCTGAGGAACATGTCTAAAGAAGGAAAGGGACTACACCGGCCGGGACCAATCGTCGCAGCCGGAACCGTGGTCGAGCCTCCTTAAGCACTCAGAACGAAGCAGAAACAAACCATCCCAGATGGAAGAAAGCCATCCATAGAATGAAGCAAGAACCCTCAAAACAACGATCCTTATCGGGGCCACCAAACTCGACGAGATCCAACTTCCTGTTTCAACATTCTGTTCTGAACAAGTGCGAATTTTTACCTATAATAAAAATGTGTGGGGGAACGCCTGCTTGCATCCCGGAGAGCCCCTTCAGATCGGTGCCCGCCACCATCAGGTTAATAAGTTTGGCAGACAAAGAAAGAACATTTTGCCGGCCCCCAGCCAGGCCGGCTAAAAATGATTTTTTTTTTTGCCTAAAACAAATTTGTATTTGTAAAGTAGCTGTACCCCGGCGTAACATACGTCGGTCTAGCCAGTTCCCGCATGCCTGAGCAAAATATTTGGCTGGGCAGCATGAAATGAAAGAGGTCAACCCCCCCCCCTCTCGTATCCTTCTCTGAAGTGCCCCCCCCTCACATTTTCCCACTGTACGGTTCGATACCCCTCCTATGAGGCCCCCCTGGTAACCCCTTTCCCTCCTGCATTCCCCCATTGTGTGATCTGAATATCCCCCATCCCTGCTCCTCCTCCCGTGGAATCCCTGCTGTTTTGTTTTCTTAGCGAAGTAAATGTCTTTTTTCAAGTGGGTTCTAAGAGCTAACATTATTAAAGCAATATTTCGTTTGTTACTGACTGTTACAGGACACAGCCGTTCACATTCCGGGTGCTGCAGACATAGGGCCTAAGGGCTTCGTCGGGCAGGTGACCGGTTGCGGTAAACGCTCGCTAAAACCCTTTGACCCCGTTCACATTGTCGGGCGGTCGTTCTTTTTCTTTGCTACCGTGGTAAGAATGAACCCGCTCGCCCTCTTTCTGATTGTTACAAGGAACATCCTTTTAACTATTAAACCCGGCTCTAATAGCCAGCATTATGGAAGCAGTATTTCTGATTGTTCTGCTTGTTACAGACATTGTCGGCCGCTCGCGTTTTTTCATTATAGTGCATGATGATTTTGCGAAGATCATTTTGCTAAGTGCAACCTAAGCCTATTATACAGGGTGCCACAAAAGTCCTAGTCCAGTCTCATAACTATGAAGGGGTTGAAAGAAGATAGTGAAACCCTGGCAATGAAGGTTTGGCAAAAGGTTTTGTACCTTTGCGTACAACCGCATTTCACCTGCCCCCCCCCCCCCCCCGGGGGGGGGGGGCGCCCAGGAGCCCCGATTCAGAAATTTTCATTGGAATGGGGGGGATGGTAAAGGAATACCTTATTTGAATGGTCTTCATTAAGCGAGCAAAATGCCACAATAAAAGCTTCAATATGATGAGCCCATCCAAAATGGCGGCCTGTCAAACATTTAAGATTTTCCTCTGCATCCCTATGTGTTACTCAGGGTAAAGAAGTCGCAAAGGGACGTAGGTGGCAGCAAAATGCTTTGCTCAATTTCATTGAATTACACACTCAACATCGTGTTCAGTTTGAAACCTAAAGTCTGAGCCTGAGTGCCGCTCCCTCTTTCCCCAGGTCTTTCTTGTAATAATAACCACCCAAAACCAAAACTGGTAGAAAAACCCGCCAAGTTTCCAAAAACGATCGGCCTTTGAAGTTAGCGATATCATTCCACCAGGGAAAGGCCGCCAAGGTTAATCCTATTAGCCAAGTTAATCGCACATACTAATAGTTCGAAAGTTAAAAGGACATAAATCCTTCCGGTATATCGTGCGACCCGATGAGATTGCAGTTGGCAACATTTACACAGGTTAAAGTTACTGTCGCCAAATCACCTCGCCAAATCACCACGCAAGAAAAAACAAGAAAATGTATGTGTTGGCAACATTTACACACGTTTGAACTAATGTCGCAAAACTTAGTAATGCAGGAAAGCCAACAGGGATTTATGTTCCTTTAAATGAAAACTAGCATGATTGCTACTAGCGGTAGCAATCTTCAAGTTTTCATTTAACTTCCAAAGTATTATTCGGTGCGATTAACTTTGCTAATAGGATTAATCTTGGCGGCCTTTCCCTGGTGGAATGATATCACTACCTTCAAAGGCCGATCGTTTTTGGAAACTTGACGGGTTTTTCTCCCAGTTTTGGTTTTGGGTGGAGATCACAAATTTCATATGACTGTGAACGTACAAAAGGTTATACCATCTTATCTTCATCTGTACCTTTTTTTCTGGAGGAATTGACATC
>JAHWFP010121251.1:39212-54908 GCA_023313725.1 Lithobius niger
TCACATGCTTACGTTTCTTCAATCCCATTTTTGCAGACACTGGCTAATAATCGGTGAATTTGGCTAACAATCGGTGATTTCGTTCGCTTCGCTCACTCAATCAGTGCATGCCCTTAGTTGTTTTGTTTATCCTTGTACGTTCCTCTTACTTTTTCAAGATTTCGGCAGCAATAGGATTTATTCTCGACATGACAAGCTACGCTTTTAGTTACTTGGAGTTGATAGACACATGTAACTTCGCTCACGCAATCAGCGCATGCCCTTAGTTGTTTTGTTTATCCTTGTACCTTCCCCTTACTTTTTCAAGATTTCGGCAGCATTAGGATTTATTGTTGACATGAAAAGCTACGCTTTTAGTTGCTTGCAGTTGATAGACACATGTAACTTAGGACTGTGAACATGCAAAAATTCAGCGCACCATTTTATATTCCGCTCTACCTTTCGTTACAATTCAGCTTTTAGTTCGTCCAGGCTTTTACAATAAACCGTATACGTATAATACGTATTACTGGGGGTCCCACTCTGGACTTCAATCTGCAAAAGACGTTGTGGGTGTAATCTAACCAAATTGAACCAAGCGTTTTGCTGCCACCTACGTCCCTTAACGATGTCTTTAGCCTGAGTAACACATAGGGAAACAGAGGAAAATCGTAATGTTTGACCGGCCGCCGTTTTGGATGGGCCCATCGTATCGAAGCTCTCACTGCGGCCTAATGAAGACCTTTCAAATCAAAGAGGTATTCCTTTACTCCCCATTCCATTGGAATTTTCTGAGTTAAGGCCCCCAGGCCGCCTCCCCCCCCCCCCCCCCCCCCGGGGGGGGGCAGGCGAAATGCCGGTGGTACACAAAAGTAGATCCTTTAAACAAACCCACAGCCAGGGTTTCATTATCTTATTTCAACCCCTTCAAAAGTTATGAGACTGGTCTGGGACTTTTGGGACACCCTGTGTAGATAGATGAAGGCTGTTTACAAAATTTGCTGTAAGAATCACAATGACGTTACAGTTCTCGAGTTTGTTTACTGCATTGTTGCAAGCAGTTGCAGTCGTCTCTCCATAATCTAGACACACGCTAGTGTGTCGCCACCAAATAACAGAAGACCATCCCATTGGAGACATCCGATTGTTAATGATAAAAAGGCGGTCTCACTAGTAGACATGTGTCTGTTATCTGTAATATCCACCCAAAATCCAAACTGGTAGAAAAAGTCGCCAATTTCCAAAAAACGATCGGCCTTTGAAGGTAGTGATATCATTCAACCAGGGAAAGGCCGCCAAGGTCAATCCTATTAACCAAGGTAATCGCGCCAAGAAATACTTTGGCCGTTAAATGAAACCTTGAAGATTGCTACCACTAGTTGCAATCTTCTAGTTTTCATTTAACTTTTGAACTATTAGTCGGTGCGATTAACTTGGCTAATAGGATTGACCTTGGTGGCCTTTCCCTGGTTGAATGATATCACTACCTTCAAAGGCCGATCGTTTTTGGAAACTTGGTGGGTTTCTATGCCAGTTTTGGATGGATAGGGTCAACATTTATCCATTTCACTACAGATTTTGTTCTGCATTGTTCGGGTAGTTGATTGCTGTTGTCAGAAACAATTCAATTGCACTCACGGCGAATAACGAAGTGATTCAATCATGCTGGCTGCCCAAAGACTTCAATCATATATATACACGGCTATCGCATGACACATTGCTAATTTCCGACAAACATACATAATTTTTGTCAATACCTAATTTTTGTCAAATGTCGTTTAACTGCTTCGTGTTTATAGAGGATCCAGATTTTTTTTCTTGGTGTAGTACGTTGTACATGTACGTTGTGTTAAAATTCGGCGCTTTAGACCACTGATCTTTATGGGTCTCATTGGATTCAGTGGGAGCGTTGCTCTTCACGGTTTTCCATCTAGTGCTCAACTGTTTTGTGAGTGTGGGTGGATTTGATGATGTATTAGGTTG
The DNA here is from genome assembly GCA_023313725.1 of Lithobius niger. NCBI lineage: Eukaryota > Metazoa > Arthropoda > Chilopoda > Lithobiomorpha > Lithobiidae > Lithobius > Lithobius niger. The sequence goes on from JAHWFP010121251.1 coordinate 41,175, forward strand.
AAGGCTGGGGGTTGAATGTTGAGCGGCACTCCTGTTTTTTCATAGTGTTGATGGTCAGCAATTCTAGAGCACAGAGGTGTGAATCTCTTTTGGCATTGGACTCCAGCAGAGTTTCGGTGTCAGTCTACTTGATTTGATTTTTGGTGTTTGGGGACCTGCTAGCCCTTTACGTGCTCCAGAAATCTGATGTTGATACTTCGTCTCGTCTCTCCTACGTAAACTGCAAGGCATTGTGGTTCTTGCATTGTGGTGGTTTGTTTCGATTTACTTCTAGTGTTATAGCTGTAGTTTGATTTAGTTCCTTGCACATGATTTTGAGTTTTTGATGCTCTCGTTTCGTGGTCAATTGGTTTTCTTGGTTTTGGCCTGGTATTGGTGCTGTAGAAGTAGAAGGTGCTGAAGAGGGTCGGTAGAGGGTGCTGTAGAGGGTCTGTAGAAGGTGCTGAAGAGGGTCTGTATAGGGTGCTGTAGAGGGTCTTTTTGATGGTATTTTAGGTTTCTAGAAGCTTTGGTAAAGCACAGTAAGTTGTGTTTGCTAAGGATATTTTGGAGAGGTTCAGAGGTTCGCTCAGGTTCTTATGTAGGTTACGCCTATTCAGTTTCGATATTGGGCGTCAGTTTGGTTTGTAATGACTTTCTTTGTTTTGGCTTACGTTCTTGGGATCTTTTTGATGCTTGGTTGATGATGAGTGCTGGGTAACCAACATGACCCGAGCTACTTTTGACTACCATACAAATTGCCAATTGGTTTTGCTGTTAACATTTTTGCAGTGACATCTTCTTTTGCTTTCTTTTTAGGTGCGCTGTTAGTGGCCAGCATGTCTGACCCTTTCTCACCTATTGTACTTTTGGTGCAATAAATCATATATTATATTATTATTATTATTATTATACTTGGCTTTAGCTTTTTGTAGATATGAGTGGGCTATCTGATGGTTGTAAGAGTTTTGTACTATTCGGTTCATTTCTTGTTGAACTAGCTTTCAGAATTAGGGTGACCAGCTACCTGAATTTGTATGGCATACCTCGGTTTGTTGTTGTTGTCTTCTGATATAGTTGATAGATGATTTAATTAGTTAGATTTTTACGTCAAGAAAGTGTAGACTTTGGTTTCGTCCGGTTTTATGCCTGAAGGTTAGGTCACTTTGCCACTGATTTAGTTTGTAGAGGTTTTGTTCGGTATTCTTTGTCGATTGAGGAAATATTATCCACAAAACATATCCAGAATTTGTGCTCGGGCCTGCTGTCAAGTATATGCGGACCTAAGTTTTCATAACTACTTCGGTGAGTACTGGATAGCACGAGTAGCACATTGGGGCTCCTTTGATTTGTTGATAAGTCTGACCTTTGAAATTGACATATCTGGAAGAGAGGATTAATTTAAGAAGTCATTTACCTTTTTGTACTCCACTCTCTGGCACTCTTGAGTTTTCTGGCATGCTCAGTATTAGGTGGAGTGAGAGGCTAGGGAGAAACGACTTAATGTCAAAAGATGTGATGACATCATCTGGCTTTATTTGTACCTGTTGGAGGCGTTCCAGGAAATCGTGGGTGTGTTCAGGCGGTGTTTGCCTCTACCAGTCTGTGGTTTGGACTGGCCCACTTTGGCTGATGTTATTCGCCTCAGGGAAGACCCTCTTTGTTGGTTTTAACCTGTCCAAAAGTTGTAGGAAGTTCTTGTAAAGGAAAAGAAAAAGAGCACCTAAGACACAAAATCATGTAAGCGAGACCAAATCAAACCACAGCTATAACAACAGAAGTAAAACAAAACAAACCACCGCAATACTAGGAGCCAGAAATGCACGAGGGAAAGAAAAAAGCACAGAAAATTAAAAAAATCTGAAGAAACCAGCTGACACCGGACTGCCCAAGGACACTCGACCCAAATGGTGAATGCCCAATGGTTTGCATGGAGATACGAGACGAGGGATTGACATCAGATTTCTAGAGCACGTAACGACCACCAGGTACCAAAACACCAAAAATGGCATAGCTGTCCACCAAGAAGCCACTAAACACCAAATCAAGAGGACTGACCCCAAAACTCTACAGGAGTCCAATTCCAAAAGAAGTTCACACCTCTAGAATCCCTCATCATCAAACACCACGAAAAAAGCAGGAGTGCCATTGATGAACAGTCAACCCCTCAGCCTTCCCCAGATAAATTGTCCAATCCTCACTGCACTCGCCATACAACTAAGTACTAGATGGGAAAAGCGAGAAGAGCAAAATCTTCCAAAGAGTCCAGTAGACTCATAAAGATCAGTGGTCTTCAGCACTAGACTTTAACGCAACGAACAAAAGCACCAATGTTGACATGAGAAGAATCTGAATCCTTTAAAATCCTGGAAAAGACAAACGTTGTTGGCCAAAATTGGGTAGCTTATGTTTGTCGGAAATTAGCAACCAATTTCAACATAAGTGTTGATTGAACTTTGAATATACAATGGTGAATGGTTGTTACAACGGTGAAGGTATTTCAAAGTAAAAACCCATAAGGATTTTCTGACACATTTTTTTGTTTTTTGTTTCTTTTTAAGGTGGTGCTCTGGTACCAACTAAAGTTTCTAACGTTTGTGAAGACTGGACTAATTACAAGAACGAAAAATGCCTAAAGATTCTGGAAAAAACTGCAACGAAAGAGGATGCAGAAATTGCCTGCAGATCTCTTTCACATGATTCAAGAAACCAACACCTTCCCAGACTCATCACAATCAAAAACAGAGATGAACAGAAGTTTTTGCACCAAGTCGTGCTTTTTAACGGCAAGCCGAACGTGTGGCTAGGTCTGATGAAAAGTAATAAATCTGACCAAATGGAATGGAGCGACGGATCCAGATTGGTATTTAGTAAGTTAGTCAATGCCACCAACTCTAGCTATAACTGCGTTGAAATTAATATCGAAACTGGGATTTGGTTACAAGTCAGCTGCACAAATCTAAACAGAATCGTTTGTGAACGAAACGTAGGAATTCCACGGCCGTTAGGCAATCTGGAAAACTTCCAACATGATTCGTCTCCAACACAGTTGGAATGGAATGATAATAAATCAGAAAAGGACTGCGAGAATTGGAACCCCGATTATAAGACGGAATATCTCAGATATGCAGCAGAAAAAATACTGGAGGTGATGGAAAACATCAAAGAAGATACCGATTCAATTCTTAGGAAAGGACTGGAAGAAGCAAGAAAAGTATTAAATGATGCAAAAGAAAAGATAGATTATCCTGGAAATGCCCATCAACAGACAAAGGAAATTGGTAATTTTTCAGGTAAGTTTATTATTTAAGGTAACCCAACCCAACTTTAACCTACTTATAACCTTAAATAAGTTAACTGAATAAAAAATGACTTCGCCATTTCGGGAAAAAACGCATTAGAGCTTGGATCACCATAGAAGTAACAGATGTAAAGGCGCACAAATAAAAAAACGGTCAAGAGTACACGATATAACGAAACACCTGTAATTTGAACTCCAATTCCAGGGAATAAGGAATTTTTTATATTCCTTAGTAATATCTGAAAGTGAACATTGGGTGTGTAAGTGTATGTGTGGGTCTGTTTAATATCTGTGTTATACAGGCGTTTTGTTGTTTGGGATTTGGTTTGTCAGTGTTTGTGGGTTTACTTTTAATTCTGCTTTGTATGAGTGGCTTTGTGTGTGTATTGTGTGGGCATTTGTAATGTGTGAAACATGCAGCTCTTTCTCTTTTTGGCGGTTTAGGTCGTGTGCCGGCTATCAAAAATATGCTTAGATTTTAGGTTTATCTTATCACTAACGCATATCATGATTTTTTTTATTATAAAATGTAAATCAAATATATCTTAATAAGAAATTACAAATTCCACCCCTTTTTCGTTGTTCTGTATTCCTGGAGGCCCCCCGTTACGCCCCCCCCCTTCAAAATAATGAAACTCAGTCCATAATTGATGGAATTTAATAATTTTTTTAATTACCCGTTATGAAATCTACTTTAATAACGTTCATATGCATTGTTAATCTAAGTATGATAATTTGGCTGGGAAATGAGAGTAAACGTGAAAAATTTATATTTTTAACATAAAATTTTTCGTTCACTCACACATTACTGCAGTATTATTGATTTTTGGCAAAAATTATATCAGAACGAAATTAAAGTTTACTTCTTAATCTTCCATTTGACATACAGAAAAATGAATTCCGCTTGTTACGTCAGGAAATATTTAATTTCAAACGATCACGTGCAAGCAAACAGTGCTTGTCAGAACCCTCTTTCTTAATAAAATATTTCTATTTTTCCTACAGAAAATATTGAATTTTTCTAGTAATATTATTTAGCCTATTATTTCGAATAACGTTTGATTTTCATGAAGGCTATGCATGACGTACGTACGTATGTAACTCCGTCCCTAATTGATGGAATTTAATTTTGTTTTATTTAACCAGTATGGCATTTGCTTTATTAACATTCATAAGGATTGTTACTCAACGTATGATAGTTTGGCGGGTAAATGGTAAATGTTTAAACATACGTACATACCATAACATAACATAACATACTTAACTACCTTTTGGTTAGAAAATTAAGTCTTTATTAGCAAGAAGAATAAAGATCTAACATCATTAAAATCGTTCCGTGTGTTTATTTATTTATTTATTTATGTGTGTGCCCTTCTACTCCTCTCGAATAATGGCATCAAAAATTGGAGAAAGGGTTTGAACGAAAGGAAATTTCTCTGAATTGCTGGTAGGCGTATTCTTAAATTTAAGTTTAGGTCCTAAATGTCCCAATTAACGAAAAATAACCGTTTTCAACAATCGGCAACAATCACACAACAATACGTGGCGTCGACGATTGTTGACAGATTTTCGTGGAAGCGTCGAAGTTTTCAGAACGTGCAGCAACAATGGATTGGGGTAACGGTCAAGAATGAAGCACGTGCAGTAAACGGCTGGAAAGGCTGTTGGGAGTTGATTTTATGGATATTTAAAATGCAATACAGAGAACCCCCACCAGTTAAATTAAATTACATTACTCAAACACACGACAAAATTTCAATGCTAAATACGAAATTGCGTGTGTGCATGCGTATTTGAACCACTATCCCACTGGAAGTAAGGCACCTACAAAGCTGGGATTAGGACTAAATGACAGATCATTAAATTGCGCTTCGGTTAAGCCTATTTTCATGGGTGTAACTTGCTATTATGACTCTCAAATACGCGAAAAACTCATAAAAAAAACATTTTATGTTAAGAGTCAAATTCTTCCCGTTTACTCCCATTTCCCAGCCAAACTATCATACGTAGGTTAACAATGTATATGAACGTAATTAAAGTAGATTTCATAACGGTTAATTTTAAAAAATATTAAATTCCATCAATTAGGGACGGAGTTATATTATTTTAAAGGGGGGGGGGGGCCTAACGGGGACCTCCAGAGATACAGAACCACGAAAAAGTGGTGGAGTTTGTAATTTCCTACTAAGATATATTTGATTTACATTTTAAAATTTAAAAAAATCATGGTATGCGTTAGTGATAAGATAAATCTAAATCTTAAGTATGTTTTTAATAGCCGGCCCACGGCTCATGTAGCTTATGCTCGGCTTCTCTTTCTTTTAAAGTACAATCCATCTGGTATGTCTTCATTAATACCAGAATGTGCAACTCAATTCTTCACATGAGTTACGGTGAGAATAAGCTAAGCCCACCATTCTTCTGATAAATAAATTTACGTTGCCTTTTTATGTCGGACTGCCTAAGCGGGGAATCGAACCCAGGACCTTTAAACCAAAGCCCGAGGTCTTACTGCTGAGCCATCCTGACACGGCCAAAAGGAAACGTCCATAGGCAGCATTTAACACGTGTGTATAATATACATATAAACAAACACTTTCCAATCGCCACTCTAGGGAAGCTTATTTGCCGCGCCATCCCCCAAGTGAAACGAAGGAACCTGCGTGAAAAAACCTGCGTAAAAAAACCTGCGTGAAAAAATGATTAAAGACAGGAGAATCAAAGGCTCACAAGAATTAACTAAATAAATAATTGCACGTGTTAAATGCTACTTATGGACGTTTTCTTTTGGCCGTGTCAGTATGGCTCAGCGGTAAGACCTCGGCCTTTGGTTTCAAAGGTCCTGGGTACGATTCCCGCTCAGGCAGTCTGACGTATAAGTCCAAAAGGCAATGTAAAAAGGTTCGCATCTGTTTTTAGTTATTTCTTGTGAGCCTTTGGGCTAATATATGACAGAGTTCGGATTGTGTCTAACAATGTCTGCTTAAGTCTCTCAGCCACTCCATCCATTTCGGGCTGTAGATGTTGGTTAGGTTACGTTAGGTTAGGTCTGCCTATCTGTCTTTATGCCTAGACATGTAAATTCTTCCTTGAAATAACTGGAACAAAGTTCCATTCCGCTATCGGTACAGATCTTGTTGAGTGTTCTTCTTGTTTGGTTCACAAATCAGTAGGCCCTGCTACGCATCCTCCTTAAACAAACTCGAAAACTGGTAGAGAAAACTCACGAAGTGGCATTTCCCTATTCGTCAACTTCCTTACAGTAACCGGCTTCTCCAGCTTAAGCTTCCCTCACTTCGTAAGGGGTACGACAGGGGAACCTCATTCTTGCCATCATTCTCGGTGCCATCATTTTCATCCATCGGCATACATCTTAAACTTATATCCACAATCTACGTAAGCCAGCTTGTTAGTTTTTTTTAACATTTTAAAGTTTAACGTTTTAAAGTTTTGTTTTATGCACTTTGGTTTCATTCAAGTGATTCGCTGGATCCAATCCGGGTCACATCACTTGAAAAAATCGTAAGTGAATAAAAAGGTGTCTTACTGTACTAATTTATTTCTAGTGTATGGTTCGCTCATGGCCTATTTCCACGCTTTACCAATAATAAGTGATTACAGCTACAGAGAATTTGGACACGTAAACAAGTTGTAATGAAGTATCTGATTGCTATTGCTTTGGTTTGTCAGTATACTTAAAAGCCCATAGTCACAGGATTCAGTAAACAAATTTATTTTCACCTATATACAAGAGTCTTTACAGAGGGTTTTTCAAATTGATAAATTGATGTTATCTTATGTTTACTTGCTGTGTTCAAGGAAAGTTACTTTGGGCGAATATTGGGTAAGTTTGGGTAAGGTAATTTCGGTAAATTTATTTGGGCGAATCGTTTTCATTCTTACATAATGCTGCCACTATTAGAAACGGCTCTTTGTCCATCCTTTTCCGTCGATATAAAGCTATGACACGCTCAGCACGTACCTTACCACCATTTAACATCAATGGAACTTTTGTTACCGGGGATTTGAAGAAGGCTGACATTTTAAATCAGACGTTCGTATCCAACTCGGTTCTTGATAACAGTGGTCTTCCTGTTCCGCGCGGATCTGACAACTTGGGGGTCAACCACGAACGACTCCGCAATATGGAATTTTAACAGCACACAGGTTATGGGGGTCTTGTCAAGAATCAAGCCTAGTCACTCCATAGGCCCTGATGGCTATTCAGCTTTTTTTTACAAACTAATTGGCATGGCAATCGCACCAGCAATGGCTATTATTTTTAATCTTTCTTTATCCTTACATACTCTTCCATCTTTGTGGCATACCGCAAACATTGTGCCGATTTTCAAAAAGAGCGACGTGTCTGATCCGGCTAACTACCGCCCGATTGCACTTACAGTGGTCCCATGCAAGGTCATGGAGACCATCGTGCGTGACAATATAATGCATTTTTTGTTACAGAACAATCTACTGGACGAAATCCAGTTCGGCTTTTTGCCGGGCTGGTCTGCGACGCTGTAACTTCTTTTGGCACTGGATCATTGGACCAGTCCTATTGATCTGGGTGTACCAACGGACACTATTTATTTTGATTTCAAGAAGGCCTTCGAGTTCGTGGTACCTTTTAAATTTCTTTTAAGCTGTCTTACAATCGCATTCGTGGAAATGTGCTGGCTTGGATTGGAGACTTCTTGTCCAATAGGACACAAATGGTGGTCATTGGACAAACTAGGTCATCGATTTCACGGGTCATAAGCGGGGTTCCACAGGGCTCCGTTTTAGGGCCACTGTTGTTTGTCATTTATACTAATGACCTACAACCTTCAACTTCCGGTGACGACAGACCGTGCTACAAATTTGCTGATGACGTCAAATCAAGTTCTAGAATTATAACTTTCCAGGAAGGATTCCTATCACAATCAGACATCGAAAACATTTTCAACTGGTCCATAACTTGGCACTTTTCATTGTCGCAGGGCAAATGTGGTGTCCTGCGCGTCGGCGACTCCAACCCAGAGTTGGACTACTATTTGGATTGCCACTCACTCGACTCCTTAACCATGGTAAAAGATCTGGGAGTTTGGATGGCCAAGGATCTTAAATCATCATACACTGCACGAAGATTTCGGCTTTGGCATATCGTCGCATGGCAATCGTGAAACGTTGCTTCACTAAATCTTCAATCGTTAATTTGGTTTGGGCTTTCAAAGTCTATGGTCGTCCGTTACTTGAGTATGCAAGCCCAGTTTGGTCGCCGTTCCTACTTAAAGACATCGATTGTATCGAGGCGGTGCAACAACAGTTTACACGTGGTATACCCGGCCTCCACGACGTTCCTCATGTCGACCGCTTGACACGGCTTGGCCTCCAGCCCTTAGAGCTACGTCGTCTCTGGACCGACCTAACTTTACCCTTTAAAATTGTCAGGGGGTTGTTGCCCATTGATGTTCCTCTCTTTGATTGTTCGGCATCAACGCATACTAGGGGTCACTCCTTCAAGATGTCTGGTGCAACCCCCACATTCCGAGATCAGAAAAAACTTCTTAACTCTTCGAGTGATCGAGCCATGGAACTCACTTAGTGAGGAGACGGTGTCCGCCCCCTCTGTCTCAGTCTTTCGACAATTAGTCACTAACCAACCCCTTACCAAATTTCTCAAACGAACCTATTATCCATACCCCTACCGGGAACTGCGTTAGCGATCTTGTATTCTGCCTGTCTCCTTGTCCTTTGGGCTAAATCTATTATTTTCATAAAGATTGGAAAATTGGGACCATGCCTAGGTTTTCAATTTTTTTGCAGAGTGTACCACCTGGGAAAAAATGTTAACGTTATGAATAAATAAAATTGTACATATCTTTTATACACTTTGGGGGCTCCATCTGTGTCAACAGACAATAATTTTCTTAATTTATTAAAATATGACTGGCGGTAAAAACCAACCTATTTTCGCTGAAGCGTTAGCTAAAATAGTGGATGTTTAACGACTTTTACTCAAAGTATGCTCAAATTAATGAAAAATTCGTGGCAAACACTTCCTAACACACAGCGTTTGCCGATTTAAAAAATGTATATAAATATACACTATATATTGCTGTAGGCTGCAACATGCAAGTGTGTGTCGAAGACAAAATATTGAAAAGGGTGTGTGAAAGCAAATGTTTCTAACCGAATTTGAAAGAAATTCTGAAGATCTTTTGTTTTTGCTTGTATTTCTTTTAGTTTCAACCCTGATTTTCGTGGTTATTTTAGTGGATATTTTTCTAAGTGGCCCTTTATTCACTCATACTGAAAACTGCTTAAACCTTACCAACTGTAGTAATACATGCACCTTTAAAGCAAGTCTCTGAAAGTAAATGCCGTGTAGTTGGATTGATAATGAATTTCTTCTCGGTCAGAGTGGTCCATCCATGGAACTCTCTGCCAAGGGAGGCAATACAGGCGTCTTCAGCCAACAGTTTTAAGTTTCAGTTGGGGAAAACTTGTGTCCGAATTTTCTTGAAGAGACCAGAGCTTGTATTATGAATAATGCTTGCAATGCTCATTCATAATTTTTTTATATGACAAGGACTACTGTTAACGGTTTCACCGATCGAGTACCCTACCACCTTTGTGCAGTTAAATCTTTTATTATTTTTATTATTATTATTCCGACCTCTGGAAATTTATAATATTGACCATTTAATAACAAAACTTAAGAAAGTGATTCTACTATTCTATAAAATAGATTACTAAACAATAAAAATAGATGTTATATCTTTGATGGTACGGTAACTAGTCATTTGAGGCACGGTATTGAAGTGTATAGTTTTGCATATTTGACCAAAATTGGAAAGCTGCAATGAGTGCAAAATATTATCTAATGGTTTTGTTTAGAAAAACAAATTGGTATGAATTAATTGCTGAATTACCCAAAAAACATAGAATTTTTAGAGTATATAAATTGAGGAACTTTACCGTTTTATTAAAAATTATTTTAAAAATGAATTTAAACTTTAAGATGAATTTTAAAGTGAAATTCCTTCACGTCAAAACATTAAGATACAGAATTCTACTTATCAAAAACAATTACGGAACAAAAAATAAAATTTTTTACATTCCGATCATTTTTAATCATAGTCTAATTAATCTGCTAGATATCAGAAGCTTTTCTACAGCTAAAAACAAAATAAAGACTGGCTTATTTATAATTAAATTATAACTACGATGACAGTTATAAGTTATGTGATGCAAGACACATTGCATGTACTTTGCTTTTATTTTGCGTTTAAAGTGTATGTTATTTATTCACTGGTTAATTATTGCAAAATATTCCTTTGTTGCCATACAAGGACTTCTTAGTCCTTCGTGTAACATATGTTCAAATGAATTTATTATTTTTAAAAAAGAATGGAAAAAAAAGTTGTTTCGACCTGCTGCTATTTCCGACTTAAAGGCGGGTTGGCACTAAATTAACATTGCAGCATCTAGCCGAATTGAGTGCTTTCTCACAGCAAGCAAAGGAATGCACAAAGTAATACTTTTAAACACAACAAACAAGCCACATGCCTCTTTAATTATTCAGTAAAAATTTGGGAGCAATATGTAAAAGGATCCAATTATTTTGTGGTTGAAGGGTTAAGATTTAGAAAATGTTTCACTCCTGACGGTGATGAAAAAGCAAGTACTGAACAAGGACCTGAAATTCTCAGTTTTGTCTAACCCTAAAAAAATTTGGCCAAATTTCATTGCGGGAATTGAGGCAGGAATCAGTAATTTGCCACAGGGAGATGAAATTAGACAAGCTCTTCAAAATAAAATTTCTGTTTGGAGTAAAACCAGTTCCAACTTTTTCCAACATAACTTATCGAAAGAAGAGTCACAAAGCTTGCGAAGGTTAAGATCGAACCCTAACATCAAGATCGTCCGTGCTGACAAGGGCAATGCCACGGTCATTTTGAACAAGACAGATTACAAGCAAAAACTGAATGAAATCCTCGAAGATAAAACCATGTTCCTTAAGTTGGACCACTGCCCAGTTGACGAATACCAACTGGAAATCAAGAAAAGTCTGGGCAAATTAGTTAGAGAAAAGGGGTTGGAATCCTCTGAAAAGACTAAGCTCATTGAGAAGTTCCCAGCGCACCCTCACATTTTCACGACCTGTAAAACACACAAAGAAAACTACCCGCTTCGCATCATAACGGTGGCGAAGTCAGCCATTACCACAAAGGTAAACGACTACATTGCACCCATTCTTAAAGAAGCAGCCAAGGGACATCACTCAGTCAAAAATGCCATGGAGGTCAAGAACGATCTGGAGCAAGCAACCAACCATGAGTGGGAAGGAGGGGGACATTTAGTCTCCTTTGATGTCCAGGCGCTCTACCCTTCAATAGATCGCGACCTCATCCTGGAGAGCCTTTCTACCATGTTAGAGGAAAAGAAAGAAGAGATTAACATGAAGAAAATGTCTCCGTCACAAGTTGTTAGCCTAGTGCAGTTAATCTTCACCACAAGTTACTTCGAGCATGAAGGGAATTTCTTCTGTCAGGTCCAAGGAGTACCAGCGGGAGCGTCAATCTCAGGCCATCTCTGCGACGTCGTTCTCAACAGACTGGACATCATCATTAATAATGAGCACATCCCAAGGCTAAGATACTGGAGCCGGTACGTGGACGATATTTTCGCGTGGCTTAGACAAAGGAGTGATATCAAGCCAATCATGGACACCCTGAACAATTTCCATCGTTCACTCAAGTTCACCAAAGAAGAGGAAAGTGAAAGTGGAGATTTACCGTTCCTAGACATCAAAATCCATAAAGATAATTTCCTGAAAAAAACTTTTATAACTCATTACATTAAACCATCACAAACGACCAGAACAATCCAGTATAACTCAGCACACCCTCCAACAGTGCTGAAAGGCATTCTACGAGGTGAGATTAGGCGTTCCCTAGAACACTGCTCCAGAGTGGAACAAAAAGAGGTTGAAATCCGCCGAATACAGCATAAATACTTCATCAATGGGTACCCAACTAAAGTGGTTAAAGCTGAAATTCTTAAGTCCATCAACAATTTGGAACAATTGACAGCCCTAGGAACGAACCTCATCAACGCCCAACACAAGTCTGCGAAGAATGTTTCCCCCACCCCTCCACCCCCACCTCTCGACTGGACATTATTGCCTTACATACCAGGTTTATTTCAATATTCCCAAAGAATATTTGGCCAACACGGAGTCAGGGTGGTCTCTAGACCAATCGATACTATAGCAAGCATCATTAGACCTCCCCCCCTCAGTGAAATTGGTGGTGAACCCCAATCAGAGAGCCTCGGCAACAGAGTACATTTCATACCCACGTGCCTGAATTTAGCAGATTCAATTTTAAACCAGAAAATTGACTCCCTCAAAAGCGTTGTGTATTGCATAAAATGTCACCAATGCCCATACATTTATGTAGGGCAATGCGCCAGAGCATTAGGAGTGAGAAAATTAGATCATGCGGGTGCAATAGCAAAACACAACACATCATACGCAGTAACTAAACATTCAGAAAATACAAACCACATCGTAGATGTCAGTGGCACTACAGTTGTTTATCGTGAACCAATAGATAAAATTCGGATCCAGTTAGAAGCATACACTATCACAGTAAATCAGAAAAGGGTCATGAACACAATTAGGAATTTTAGTAATATGGAAAAATGGCATGAATTCTATAAAAATTTACCAGCAAACATTCAATGAGATCAGTGGCCAATTTGTCAACATCCAACATGGCGGTTCGTGGGTGATGTGCCCAGCCAGCCGTGGGTTTTTAAAGTGTTTTTAATTATGTATTGTAAGTATTTTGGAGCTTAGGGTCTTTTAACGTGTCTGTTGCATTGTTCTCATCCGTGTTATGTCTGTTTAGGTGATCAAGACAAAAATTTTATTATTTTGTCGAAAATTAAATCATGTACCATTAGATGCCATTGTGGTTTTTTCATCACCGTCAGGAGTGAAACATTTAAAAAAAAAAAAAAACAATATGTAAAAGTTAACGATATTACTGTCACTAGATAGCGCCATGGTATTTTCTTTATATTCTACTGTGGCGCCATCTAGTGTCATTAATATTGTTAATCTTACAGCTTGCTTCCAGGTGCATGAGGACGTGCTAAAATTTTACTCAATAATTGGAAAAGCTCGTGTCTTGTGTGTTCTTTTAAAAGATATTTCTTTGTTTATTCCTTTGCTGGCTGCTAGCCAGCACTAGAAAGAACTAGATAGCACTCGATGTTGCTAGATGCTTCAAACTTTTGTTTGGTGGCAACCCGTCTTTTAAGTTCAATTTTTGAACTCAGACTTTTATGCTTCCTCACCTGTCTCCCCCCCCCCCCCCCCCATTTCAGCCTTGGGCACATGATGTATGATGGAAGGGTGTTCCGTTACGTTTTTCAGTTTCATTAAAGTAAGAATTTGCAAC
>JAHWFP010121252.1:0-10843 GCA_023313725.1 Lithobius niger
ACCGCTGCACTCTTCTGCACATTGCTACACACCACTGCACTCCACAACACCACTCCACATCCACAACACGGCAACAGGACCATCTCATTACCAAACGGCCCCACTGACACACCAAATACGACACACCAATTTTACACTCTGCAGCACTCAGGAAACTCTCTCTTTAACGAGCAATCCATCCACTTATGCTTACAACACACCACAAGAAAGCCTTCAAAAAAACTTTCTTTTCGCTCCATCACTTCTCTTGCCACCCTAAACACACCATACCACAAAATACCACACACAACAATCCACCTCCCAGGATCCAACTCAAAAGTACTGTTCACCACTGGAGAAAACACATTTTTGCCATGGCAAACCCCCCTACACTCAGCATTAGGGCGTTTGTCCCCCTTTCCCCAGCAAAAAAGTAAACATACAACACATATCCAAACAATGCTAACAATAACACTGTAAACCTTGCATGTTAACCACAACAAGAAAACCTCGTCAGACACAGAATTCAACAACACTTTGGGAGAAGCAAGCGCACACGCACACTGCAGCTTGCGAAAAGCTTTCCCGCAACTACTGCCCCCTCCCACTTTGTCTGGTGCCCCTTTGTTCACACTGACAGCCAAAGGCAATACCAACTTTGCATAGTTATCTAACATGTGCAAGCCATCACCAGTCAATCCTAACCTAGACTTGACTTTTTCTTTGTGTTTATAACCAGTAAAGCAGATTTTGCTTCCACTTTCACCACAACCAGGCACCTACACTTTTCCTTTACCCTTGCAGACAGAGGGCCATTAATAGCTTCCTCGTTTACTTGTCTGCTCTTGACATTCCCAGGTTTCCCTCCTGAATACCACACCTGAGATTGCCTGTACAACTCCTTACCTTTCACTCCATTCTCTCCTTCCACTCCCATGACCTTCAATCTAACCTCATTACTAGTAGTTACCTGTGCAATCTCATCTTTCCATTTTTCCCTCATTACATCTGCGATTTCCCTCTTTAGCCTCACCTTACTTCCGTAAACTAACTCCGCAGGAGTGAAGTTTACCGTCTCACAAAAAATAGACGTACTTGCAAACTTAGCTGGTGCTAAAACATCATTCCCTTTGTCAGGATACTCCAAATCTAAAGCCCAGCTACAGTCTTCCCTCGTTCCGTGCAACCTTTCTACAGCCTGAGACTGCGAATGATAAGGCTTACTATTTACAAGGCCGATTTCACACTCCTTAAAGAAACAAGCTGACCGTTCAGGAACCAATGGTTTTTTAAGATCCAACTGGAGTTCCACAGAGAAGCCAAGCTTTGAACAAATCGCTAAGCTTTCATTTACTACCGTGTGTGAGTTAGCCTCCCTGACAGCAACTGCTTCAGGATACCTAGTCGCCCTATCACAAACCTTTAAGACATGCGTGTTTCTGTCAGACGTCACTTTGAAAGGCTTTACGAAATCCACTTCCACCTTAATAAAAGGCTCTGCCACAACCGGAACTAAAATCATTTCGTCCTCTCCCTTCCTCACACGTTTTCTATATTTCTTACAGATTTCACACGACTCTATCCAATTTTTACATTGTGCACACAATCTTGGCCCATGCAATACTTCTTGCAACCTGGCAATGTTCGTTTCCGTGGCCATGTGCCCAAAGTAGGCATTAACATGTGCCATCCTTACCACTTGCTCCGTAAGCATTTTAGGTACCACTACCTGGTTACCCGTCTTGGTGCCATTTGCTGCCGACCATTTCCTACTTGAGACATCATCCTTCCAAAAAAAAGATGTACCTTCAATGTCAGCTGCCACTCGACATCCCTCCAACCCAGGATCAAGCACCTGCCCTTGCTTTAAAACTTTAGCTTTAACAGCTAACAAGTCTTGAATTCCTGCTGTCAACAAACCTCCATTTCAATTCCTTACAACCTTTTTATTAATTTCCGTACTCCTTACAGAGTCTGCCATAACACTAGCTTGTTTATTGACTAAAACGTGTTGTGACTGGACAACTGTATCATTTTGTGCAAGCCCATTATCTCCGACCTTGACACTAATTTCACTGCTCTCAGCAATTACCTTATTTTCACTTGCAACATTTTGAACACTTTTCTCTGTTTCCTCATTTTCAACTTTAAAAAGATCATTCAATACATCACCATCAATAAATTGACCTACAGCCTGTTTTTCGTTACTTTTCTTTCCATTGATACCTGCTTTCGACCTAGCTATCGCAGTCCGTGTTTTGTTTACCTTTGTTTCAATTTTCTGTAGCTTTTCGTAAGACTTTTGGCTAAGCAGAAAGTCGTACGTTTCGTCCTTGAAAAATGGCGACACGCCGCATTCCAGCATAATGTAGCCATCTTCTGTTGCCAATTTTACCTTTGCCACAGGAAAGTGTCACGTTTTGACTTAAAACTGACGACAAAACAACTCGTTTCCCTGTGAACGAACTAGGCTCTACTATTTTACTTGAAACCACATCCATAAATGCACCTGTATCCAGCAAATAACTACCAGGCTTTCCATTAATTGTACATTTCTTACATAACTGGCTTTCCACCGAGTGTGCACCACCTTTACCTTTAAGAGAGCTAACCTCCTTTCCCTTGTGTACACTAGGCAATTGAGTACATACATTTCCCACTGACGCTTTGGTACCATTGTTGGAACAATCCCTTTTCAAATGCGAGCTCGAGCTACAAATGTAGCACTTACGTGGCTCGTCCGCCTTTAAAGGCGCTCTCCTACTAGACTGAGTATTGTCGTTAGCTTGCGACCTTGCTTGCGCATTGTAAGCCGAAGCTGCAGTACCATTGCTCGTACCATTATTACCTGAACCATTTCTAGTACCACTATTGCTATTGTTACCATTACCATTGTTACTGTTCCCATAGTTACTAGTACCATTCCCTTGGTTGCCTCCACCATTTTGCGAATTACCACTACCTCCATTGTTTCTGTTACCTTGACTACCTTGATAACCATTACCATTCCGATACCTGCCATAACCATTACCATTGTTACCTCCTCCACGGTAATTATTTCTGCCCTGTGGTCCGCCATTTCCATTGTCAGAACCACTCCTCTGTCTTAGAACTGCTTCTTGGCGATTAGAGCAGTAATCGTCTGCAAGCGAAGCTAAGTTCAAAACAGACTCTTGTTTACCCTTATCAATAAGCCATACTCTTATCGGACTTGGTACCTTATTCAAAAAATCCTCTATTAATAGCTGCTGGAACAATTTTTGGAAAGAATCCCAACAATCAAGTTCCTTAACCCATTCAGTACCCAGTGTTGTCAAAGTGTGAGCAAAATCTAAGTACGTTTGTTTATCAGTTTTTTTTGCTGATCTAAACTGGTTATGTAAACACTGCTCTGTAACATTAAATCTTATTTTAAGAGCTTTAACACACAGATCAAACTTTGCAAAGTCATCATCAGAAAGACGCATGAGTGTTTCCCGCGCTTTCCCTGTTAACAAAGATAACAATCTGAAAGGCCACTCTTCTTTGTTAAAGCCCATCCTATCACAAATTCTAGTAAAACCAGACAAGAAAACTAATATGTTGTCTTCCTTCTCCCTGAAGGGTTGGCACAACTTCGACATGTCATACCGTTTTTCTTGTTGTACAGACTCTGTTTTTACCTTTAATTGTTCTTGCTTAAAGGACAACTCTCTTGCTTGCATTTCATCATTATGCTGCCTAGCATTTTCATTTATACGCAGCTCATGCTCCTGTTTCTCCCTCGTTAATCTATCTTCCCGTTCCCACCTCTCTCGTTCTAGCTCTGCCTCCCTTGCAAATTTTTCTCTTTCAATTTCGTCCTCCCTCTCTCTTAAAGCCTCCTCCCTTTTTAATTTTTCTTTCTCTACACTTAACCTTTCTCTCTCTAATTCAGCCTCTAAAATTCGCCTTTCCTTTTCATCTTGCTTTTCCTGCCTTTCCCTTTCCTTTAGTTCCTGTTTCTCTTGTAATTCCCTCTCTTTTTTTTTCATTTATTACCCTTTTTGCCTCCTCTACAGTTTTAACTGCTTCTGCGAGATCCTCAGCCAACAAAGTTTCTCGCTCCAACCCACCTTTAAACATAGCCAGAATTTCACTTTTTCTCTTAGGCGCATGCAACCCTAATTCCTCGCACACAGCTTTCAAATCAACCACAGTTTTATCACTAAGCAACTCCATTGTAAAATTACTTAATTACCTAAGCAACCAACAATCAAAAAAATCGCACCAACACGCACAACAGTTCCCGCAAGCTTTAAACAACACTTTTTTCCCAAACACCCTAATACCAAGGTGTAAAAAAAGTTTGCCACAGCTCACCTGTTGCCGCGTTGTGGAGACGCTGCCAAGACGACTTCTACATCCAAACTGACGAACCCAAGCTTGCACTGACGATGACTTCAAACTCTTTCGCTTCTTCCATTACCGGAATTCGCCGAAATCTTCCTTCTCACACGACGAAGTGCAGCATTACCGCCCACTCTCGCTGATCGGAATGTTCTCCGTCCCTCGTCCAGTCGCAATCTTGTCCGCCAGCTCAGCTTTTCCGTCTCTTGACTCGTCTTTCTTGAACAGCAGGAAGCCCCTTTAATCTTCCTCCCACGCTGGTTGCCGCCAAAGTCGAAATTCTGCCATGGAAAGTGAACCCACTGAGTTGCAGAAGCTCACCACTACCATCTAAATTGACTTGACCGCCGACTTTCGATGCAGCTGTGTCCCTTTAACGTGAAAGTTTGGATGTAAGCAAAACTGCTGGTTTCTTAGACGTGTAAGTCCGGCTTGACCACTGCCACCAATGTATTTACTTTACACTTGATGCAGACGCAATTTGCTTCACCACTGCCAATATAGACACAAAGGCAGCACTCTGACAGTTGAAACTCGAACAAATCGACATGAAATCCAGATGCTTCCTCGACGTGAAAGTACGGCTACACCGCTGCCACCAATGTAATTTCAAGGGTTCACTGCAGACTTGTTAAATTCAAACTTCTTTACTTCCTCCTTAAACATAACGCAATTTACAAAAATAAACATTTAACAATCCGTACATGAATCGAGAAATTGTCCAACAAGACAGTTCATGCATAGAGTTCTGTCCTTGTTGCGTTCTTGTTGGGAAAGACCTCTTTCTCGCCAAACCATCTTCATTATAAGGGCTCGTCCCCCCCCCCCGCTCAAAATATGGAAACACTTTCAGTAAAAAGGAACGCACGTGTCTCGCACGTGGAACTGTAACCCAAAACCCGGCATTCCAAAGTTGGCCAATGTTTCTTTTCATCATTCGAGTAGAACACCATAATTAGCCCTAATTATAGTCATTAGGTAATTACGGTCAAGTCAGCAAGCAAGAGATGGCAACTTTATAACCTATGAGTCAATATCACAAAGTACTGTGCTGATACTTAAACGGGTTGCTTGGTCACCCCCTCCTCCATTGCTTCTCATTAGATCGTGGTGCTTGCTGGAGGTAACAAATCGCTAATTCACCAATAAATTTACTCACATATCACATGAGAGCTATTCACATATAACGCAGAAGCTTTTAAAGACAACGAATGGTATATAATTGAGAGTTCCTATGGAGTTTATCATACATTGACACAAAGGCATATT
Organism: Lithobius niger; assembly: GCA_023313725.1. Classification (NCBI taxonomy): domain Eukaryota; kingdom Metazoa; phylum Arthropoda; class Chilopoda; order Lithobiomorpha; family Lithobiidae; genus Lithobius; species Lithobius niger. The sequence continues at coordinate 5,617 of JAHWFP010121252.1, forward strand.
GAAAGAGAGGCTGAGAGTTTCGCTCCGTGTCTTCTGCTGACCCATGATGTCAAAACGTCATTTTAGATCCTCATTTTGTGTCCATATCTTAACACAAAGCAGTGCTATATAATGGCCGACTTGCACCTCCCACCAACTGGAACCTAAATGTGTCGTATTAGCGTATCGGTAGGGATTCTTGTTGTGGTGTTCTCTCGCACCTCCCAACCGCCGGGGCCGAGAGTATTGGAAAGATCTTATTCAGTCGTTCGGCGAGGAAGAAAACGTGCAAACGGGCTTTACGTTGAAGCCCACCACATCAAATTAACTGAGTCAAATCCACTCCTAAAGAAGCCCCTTGCCCCACATTCGTTGAACCACGTCATTAGTCCTTGTGCGAGACACTCGCTCGAATGCGGCAGCGGCAGGAAGCTACCTAACCCCCTTCCGCCTCAATCTAGAACTTTCTCTCTCTCCCCCCCCCACCACTCAGTCAGAACCTCGTCATAGCATTGCCGTGTAAAAGAAAAGAAAATGATGTCACATAACGGGAGTTTTCGAGTTCATCCACTTCCATAAGAGTTCCCCCTCCTCCCCCCTTTGCCAGCCTAGACCGTGAAAATCCTGACAAGTTCATTGCCAAATTAGAGTATCAGTTGTTCGTTTTAAGAAAGCTAGACAGATACCCCGTTCCGAGCGCAAGGTTTTAATTCGGAATCGAATTCCGAATTGAGAGAAATACGGGTCGAATCCGGATTAGTTTGCTAGACCCCGTTCGCAGCGCAAGGAAAAAGGGGTTAGTTGTTAGTTGCTCAACCGCTCCTCAGAACACGCCATTGTCGCTTAATTAACGGATTCGGATAACACTCACACCGTGGCTACACCAGCCCATAAATCGTTTAACTTTTTTAATTTCCAAATAATAGGCACCGGCAGCCGTATATACTCCCCTTCAAACTTAGTATGTGCTTCCTTTGTTTACGTGAGGTGCATTGAGTAAAGAGTAAGCAGTAAACCAAACGCGATTGCCACCACCTGGCGATGAAATGTTGCTAATTCGGAATTCGACCCACATTTGTGTCCCGAGCGCACACTCAACTGAAGTGAAGCGAAGCGAATCGTGTTCGATCCACCAACTGATGCGGATTAGTTTAGCTCGGATACGACCCTCTTTACCTCGGATGTGTCTACCCCGTTTCTAGTGCATTTAGCATTTAATACGTATATATGCGGATATATGCGGGTTAAAGATGCGCTCGGAACGGGGTATAAGACTAAAACAGTCTTCTCTTCGTCGTACAGCATAGTACAGTTGCTTACCGTAATGCAATTCGTGCCCTCAAGCTATTAGCACGGCTCTTACACAATGGTGTAACTAGAATGTTCTAACCAATGCTAATTCACCTTGGTTTATACGTACGTATCAACACGCGATGACCCAAATTTTAAACCGATCGGGGTACGATTTTCTAGTACGTACATAGCCACGCTACCGAAGGTAAGTAACTGTTTTGTTTTTACTCACAATGAAAAGGCATCGTAACCTCTTAGCTTTTCGAAATTCTCTTTGCTAAAACTTTGTGAGGAAGGAAATCTTCTCCGAACTTCTTTTTCTTCCCCCCTTTCAGTATAAAAATCCGGATCCCCTTCCTCATTTTTCGTCTAACTATTTTTATTGCATAAAAAACTGCACTTAAGTAGTTTTATTCAGAAACAACCTAGTACTTACCCATCTAAGTGCTTATCAACAATTATTGTCTGTCTGTTACAGCTAACTGGTAACAAACACATTTATTGTACTGTCCCTTTGTTATCGTCGCCCGATTGATTGTAAACCCCTTTCCTTCATTCCAACAATCTAATAGTGGTCTTCCACGAAGCATTGTATCTTTTTGTATTGTTGGCACTGCTTTAACATTACAACAATATGTTTACCTATTCCCATTTATTGGCCTGCATAGGAACTTCGTATTTAAACTTTTTTCCTTTCCAAACATCTGAACTGGAAAGACGTGTTGTCACGAGGAAGCAAAATGGCTACTATTGACGCCATTTTGGCAAGGTTTATTCCTAGCTCTCCGACGGAATAGACATGAGGGAATGTTCTCCGCTTAACTCCAGTCTTACCTCAAGGTATGAATGATGTTGTAGCCGAGCCTCCCTGCAGTTTAAAGGGACATATCTCCCGTTTTTTAGGGGTAACTCCTAATAAATCTTGCTCCTAAGAGTTAATCCTATCTGGCATATAGACGGAAGCGGGGACTCGTTTTTTACCTGACGTGTAATTCTCCTTCAAGAAGCAGGCCAACACGTTGCGTATGTTTGTCCAGTGCTGAAGATAATAAACGAATCCCAGGACCTCAAAAAAAAAAAAACTGCGCTCACTCTTGTTTCCCCCAGTCAAACACAGGGGAGGACTCCATGTACTTTGCATCCGTAGGGGAGGGCAGAAGCTGGCAAGATCCATAGGACGGCCTCTGGACTGGAACTTGTACATGTGGGGAGACAGGAGAAAGTGTGTGAGGGCCAACCCAAGCAGCCTACGAGGTACAGGGATCGCCTCTTGCAAGCTCTGCCTCCTTCTCTCCCACACTTCCTCGGAACCCCTTGACACAACGTGTCCAAGCTTTGCTTTCCCGCTTGCCTGGCCAGCGGAAAACCGTGCTTTTCTGCTGGATCCCGGGCCATGTTGGGATAGGTGGAAATGAGCAAGCGGATTCTGCAGCAAAAGGGGCCCTTTCTGGCCTTCTTGGAAGGGATCTCAGCCTTGTTCCCTCGGACGCTTTTCCACCTCTGCGTCTGAGGTTACACGCTTTTTAGCAAGCCTCGTGGGATGGACAGGACGGCAATAAATTACGAGCTATTAAAGGCACTGTTGAGGAGTGGCACTCGGCGTGTCGCCGCAGTCGCTGTGAGGAGGTGGTGTTGGCGCGTTTGCGCATTGGTCACACTCGACTTACTCACTGTTTCCTTTTGCGGGGGGGTTGACCCTCCTGAATGTTATTGGTGTCGGCGGCCACTTACGGTCCGGCACTTCCTTGTTGATTGTTGCCATCTTGATGGTTTTCGTCGTCGTTTCCATCTTCCGCATGACATTGTGCGTCAATTGGGCGATAAGTCTGTCCTCCTGTCCGGTGTTTTTCAATTTTTGCAGGAGGTACAGATGTATGACAAGATTTAGATTAGGGGTTTGAATAATATCTCTGTAATGTGTGGTGGAGTGGCAACCCGGACCACTGCACTGTGACTGAGGTTGGCGCTAATGACCAAGCTGTCGACGCGCCATTAAGCCTCATCTCCCTCCACCTCTCCCACACTTTGCGCACGTATTTCTAGTGGGAAGTAAATAACACCGATTTCGCCTAGACCTTGCCGCTTGCGATTTCGTGTAATATACCGTGATCGGTCCCTGGTGACCTTGATTAGCGTGCGGAAGGACGCAAGTTTTGAAATTTATGCAGTTTAAATAAGGTGTTTAGAAATATTTTTTCCCTCATGGCTGTTGTAACGGAACACAGTACGACCTAGCGATCTTAGCTATCGCTTAACGCTGCTGTTGACGTATCTTTGCATAAGATGAGACTAAGCGTTGCACGAGATCATCTGCGAAGCTTGCTTTCAGTAACGCAATCTTAATAACCATTATTGCGATGCCTAATAGTTTGGTTAAGAGCGTTTTACTAACAGCCCTGTTTGCTAGACCATACGTCAACAATGGCTTTTTTTGTTATCGTTATAGGTTTTTTTAATAGGGTTCTATCGTTATACTTTTTTTTTTTTTGCGCACTTTTTTTTTCTTTTCAATGACTATGGCAGGCACCAGCCACGACATGAAAAAAAATATTCTTCCTAGGTGCAGATTTTTTTTTTAAGTTTGCGTATCAAGGGAAAGGCTCTCTGTGTGTAGGTTAACTAACTCCGGCAGTCGATATTGTTTACAACAGAATAGGGGTCACCCTAAATGCTGATGAAACTGCAGAATTTGCTTGTATCAGATCCGATTGCCGGCAGTTTTAGATGATAGGCTACTTAACGAGAGGTTGAATTTTCAAAAACATACATCCCTTCACCACACGCCTTGCAGAAGTTGCAGTTAACACTAAATTGTGCCAAAAACGTGTTTTATAAGCGTTTCCATTTTACAAAAGACCAAAACGTATCTGTAACGTTGGGGTGGAAACAAACGAACAGTTTTTTAGTCATCCTTGACGAGTTTCGTGTGCTACACAATCATTGTTTGAGGAAATTCAGGGCAAAACCTTAAATACTTTTTTCTTCTTCTTTGTTGCAGGTTTGTAACCTTTCGAAATGGCCTACTACACCGACACTTACGTTCCGGATCAGTTTTGTCCCTTAGAGGGTGAATAAGCATGGTCCCTTCTTTTACTAATAAATAGACATAAATCGCTGGAAATAATATTAAGGAAAATTGAAAATAAGCCAACAGCGAAAAACATACACTAGAAATAACGTAGTTCAGTAAGCCACCTTTATGCACTTACGTTTCGTCGGAGTGGCATGACCCGGATTCGAACCGGCTACCCAGTTCGCCTCCAGATCAATTGCATAGCGCCTTAATCGCTATGGCCACATCCTCCACTGGCATAAAGATAACTCACTGAACCCGTTATTAAGGTCACAAACCGTGACCAGGGCTCCGTTCAACCGAAATTCATTCGGCCACTTTCGCTGTTGGCTTATTTTCAATTTTCCTTAATATTCTTTTACTAATGGCAGCGTAAATCTGAAAATATGGCAGATTGGTCAAGAGCCTGTATTATTCAGTTTGAAAGAATGGCTTAATTTGTTTCCCCGTATCTATTCTCGTCAGCCGGTAGTGACCTCGAATTTAGTGGTAAAAATTGTTTTACTTGTAAGCTTATAGGGTAAAACAAATTACGTGTCGGAGCATTGAGACCCGCCAAATCTGGACTGAATATGATCTCTTAAAAATAGTATCATTGGTACCTTTATTGACGAACGCGATACAAAATTGGCTGTCCGTTTAGCGACAATAACTAGTGGTTTTCCTTCTCGACAAGCTACCCCAGAGGTTAACAGGAAAGCTAAACGCAAAAGTTTGGATCAACAACCTGGCCCCTCTGAAAAAGAAAACAAGGGAAAAAACGATGAAAAACCTAAGGAGTGTAGCGATTGTCGTGAGGAAATTGCTCACGAGGCATGCATGGGTAAGGATCGGACTGGGTTAGTTTTTTGCATCTGCCCGACAGTCAAAAAAGGGCACCGA
>JAHWFP010121253.1:0-19224 GCA_023313725.1 Lithobius niger
GAACCGAAGATCACCACACCTCAACACAACCCAGGAACCGTCAACACGTAAGATCCTTAACAACCCTACCCAGCAGGCCCCTCGGAACCAAAGGCGGAAAAAACATTATCGCAAATGCTGCTTTGACCACTCTGACAAGAAAGAGTTGCAACTCTGCAATAATGGCAAGAACAAGAGGAGGTAAAACCCATTCAACACCAAAACCGAAGCAATGACGCATGATTGACAGGGGAACTGTCACAAGCTAATCAAGAACAAATAGAAAAATGCAAATGTGCAGACATAATCTCCGGAAAGAAAAGGACTGATCCTCACTCAGCTTGTGCTCCTGCTCAATTTGCAAATCGATTTCACCCAAACAATGGGCAAAAATACTCAAGATGAGAAGGAAGAGTGCTGCAAGGAAAATTCAACTTCTAGAGCAAAAACAATGGGAGAAATTCCCGTATGTGCCGGTGTCCACCGGAACTCTTCACACTTGACGACCTAAAGAAAAAGGTGTTGAAAGGCTTACACCGCTCCAGCAACCAGAAAAGAAAACTAAAGGAGAACCTCGGTGACTTACACAAAACCCTGTGTGTAATCTGTAGCCACGTATCAACGATATGCACGGCCAATGATGAATTAACAGCAAAAGTCCATGAACAGGAAGACATCATCACCAACCTAAACCAAGCACGTTCAACCGCAACCCTGAAAAAACCATCATCAACCCCACTCGCATCTCCGAACGCTTGGCAATTGCTACGTCACAGCGTCTCTGCATCATGGATGCCACGGTATAAAAAGTCACCAAGACTACCATGCAACAGAAGGACTTCATCATCCAAGCTCCCGGACCCATGCTACTTCTCACCTGAAGGCCAGTCATTCCTCGTGACAAAGCATCGGACTCATCCTCAACAGTAACAAAGAATCCGTTACCCACCAATGACAACCAAATGAAGGATTGGCCGTCAGCAACCTCCAACCTTTCACAAGACAAATTCTCGTCACAATGAATCTGGCAATTTGATGACAATGAACTCTTCATCCCAGCTACACCGAGCATGAAACAATGCTCAAATATCATAACCAGGTCTCTACCCTGTTTTTCATGCAGAGCCAAAGCAAAGGGCTTCGCCTTCAACTTCACTACTAAACCTTAATCAAGTCATTTCAAAGAGGAAAATAAATCATCAACAATCAAGACCAACAGATGAAGAAAGAACAACATCAAGAAGAAAAATGAACCAATAGGAAAGAAAACAAACGAACCGAACCCCCTCCGACCACAACTGTCAATTTATTCCATCCTATAGACAGTACAAGGATTTCTTCTCGTGTGCTCCATCATCTCCACCATTTCCACTAATGATGGAAATGATAGAAACAAGCTTCAATGAACCCTCTTCACTTCAATCAACACACGTAATCATCACAACTCTTCGGATCAAACTACAATCAACTCAACCTCATTAAACCGTCTCAACTTCAGTCAACACTTCCCTTCACACAACTCATCTGAATGAAACTACAAACAACTCTTCCAATGAATCATTCATCTTCTAAAAAACAACCAGAACGACCTCAATGAACCATAGTAACTTCAAACACATCCCATCACCACAACCCTGAATGGAACCACAATCAACTCTCCCCATGTCATCTTCATGTTCCTCCGAACAACAAGCACAGCTTCATAGAACCCTCTTCACTCAAATCAACACACCACATCGGCTCAAGTCATTTACATGAATCAACTTTCGACTCTCCAAACAACATCTCCACCTTCAAGTCCAACCACATGCCACCCTCAAGATCGTCCAAAACAACCTGAACTGTCAAAAACCATTCAACCAGGTATCTACCTCAACATCATTTAATTCATAATCCTAAAACTGAATGTTTTAATAAGAATTTCAACTCCCCGGATTTTCCCCACTCGGGAAACTCATAGAGTCCATGACTCTGGGGGAACCAGCTCGCTACCCTAGGGCAACTGTCATGGTGGCACCCTCCACCTGGATTGACGAGGTCTGCATGAATGCAAAAATAACACAGGTAATGTTTGTTTCTGAAGGGCAACTAGAACAGCATTTTGCCGGCCCTCCTGCCTGGCTGGCTGAAATTGGTTTCTATTGCCGGAGGAAATTTACATTACCTATACCCGCCCTACCTCCCCTCTTGAGTCACCACCATGACTGATCGAGAAGGGGAAAAGATGGCAGCCACAGCAGCTGGCCCGCTTTATATGAGGGAGTGTGTCGCACATGCGCACTGGGTTGCGAGGCTGGGTGGATCTGAAGCGACAAGAAACATCCAGGAGAAAAGGCACCCCTCAGGAAGGAATACAAAAATAACACAGGTAATGCAAGTTTCCTCCGGGCAATAGAAATAATTTTCAGCCGGCCAGACAGGAGGGCCGGCTAAATGTTTTTTTTTTTTTTAAGTATCTTTAACTACTTTATATAAAAGTAGTTAAGGATATTTTATCGATAAATTGTGTGTAGTTACAAGTAAGAATGCCCCAAAACAACAGGTACTGGCAAAGATGGGTTTGTAACAGAGGCGACACCGCTAAGAAGCATGGTGGCCATCGTTGTCTGTTGCCGCATTATTAAAGAAGGGGTGTTTTTATTTTTGTATATTATAAATAGTTATCAGCAAAAATCGTGCTCTAGAGTTAGCCACCGTTATGTACTTTTTTTTTTAAAGAACTTTAAAAAAAATTTAGGAGTTAATTTCAGGGTGTGTGGTTATTATGGCCACCATGTATATTAATGAAAAATAATGCTTTTGCTGCAGTTGGTCGAAGCGAACTGGAACTGCATGCAGCAGCATTGAAGAGAACTAAAGAGGGGAGCGATTTTTGACAAATGCGGGAGGCCACAGAGTGCAACGAATTTGAATGTAAAACGCAATAATGTGAACTGGAGAAAATCGCATTTCCGATGGCCTGATGAATACAGTAGGAAGTGATGAAAACAATATCTAATCCTTCAAAACTGTCAAAAATTTGCCAGTACTGTGTAAGTTCTAGTATTGCATTTTTGAGATTGTGCGTATACGATGGAATACCACAGACAAAAAAACAAAAAAAACCTAGCAAGATATAGAGTAGAAGTGCAAGGGCTCATACGGTGGATTGGTGATAGTAGCTTATGTAAAACTAGACGCTGCGGCGATATTGAAAAAGTAATTAAATAATAAAAAATACCATGTGAGCCTTCGCCTGTCGAGAATAAGTGGTGCGGCGTAGCTCTGCAAGGGAAAAAAAGTAACGCAGCGCCGCTCCCGCACTACTACACACTTGCTTACGCAAGTTCTTGTTGGAAATCTGCATCTTTTTGCACCAGTTTTATTACTAAACAAAATGTTCTAATTCTTTTAAAAAGTTCAAGAAGTAATGGAAATTCTTCTCCCTTTTTAACACAGAATAGCAGTAACAGTTGCCACTCAATCGAATCAGTACCTCAGCATACAAGGCCAATCCTTTTACAGGTAAGTGAGGTATTCATAAATAACTACCTATTCGAAACGATGTTAACCCCAATTGCTATATTTCTTGTTTTAGTGCAATCCCGTAATCATTTTACCATTTCTTAGACAACACGTCATGCAAGACAAAACTTAGCGAAAACTTCGATTTAAAAACCAATAAAAACGGTTGTCTTATGTTGTCGTTTGACGTCGGTGCCTTCCCCTTTGTCGACAGGGTTGTCGCTGACTTTGTCGCTTTGCCTCGATTAACTGTGTAAATTTGTCCTCACTGGACGTTATGACAGTTAAACCAAGGTTAACTATGTAAATTTGTCCTCACTAGACGTTAAACAGTTTTCTCCTCCTGGCCTTTCCTCTTGGGACGACAATCCTACAGATTGGTAAATTTGTTGTCACTGGACGTTACTGTTCTGTTTCTTTTAGTGCATTGCTTCATCTTATCTCCCGAGCCGTATTTCCAGCACCGGGAACGGCCAGTCGATTTCTCTTTTATTTTTTCACCTTCCCTCTCGAGTCTGTTTTTTTTTTCTTGACTCTGTGGTATTTAAATTGCATGCCACATCAGACTTACTGTTGTTGTCTGTCCTGTCACCCTCCGATTTCGTAACTATAGTACGATGTTCGTCTCTTTCTTCTAAAGGCGACATCGACTTGTCTCCCGTTAATCAGTCCATTTCGGCAATGACTATAGAAACATATACAGTGATGTGGTTTTTCCTGCAATTCTTTACATCTAGGAAGTCTAGTTCGTGAGTCTGGCATTATTAATGCTTTCATCTGACAATCTCACCTGGTCGGTGACATCCGTGTCCGTCTGGGAAGCACTAAATGAGCACCATTCCTTTGTGCGCCGCCATCTTGAATGAAAACCGCATTATGCACGGAAAGTAACGCAGGCATGTGAAAATCCTTGCACATGGAATCCGTTCGTTCATCCCCGTTTCCGATGCTGGTGGCTCACGTGCACGTTGGCTGGCCTCCTGCATGGATATTATTCCAGTACAAGAAAGCCTTTTTCCCGGATTCGTGATGCCGGTCCAAATTTCGCAATAGAAGCGAACTCACACGATCGGCACGTCTTGCCCAGGGGTAGGACTTAATAAATTTCTAACCTTAACAAATTTCTAACTAGCACTTATTGTTCGTTCTCGTTATCAGTAGAGTGTGTGACTATGCTTCAGCCTCCTTCTGTTGGTCAAAAGGAGGCTATAAAAACACACTAAACTCGGTTACAAATCCAAAATTAAGCAAGCAAATGCAATGCACAACCATTCTCAATGGTGTGCTCAAAAAAGTGGTGAAGGGATCAAACAAGATGGCGCCGATCTGAAGACAGACAACGCGCCAGGTGGGAGAGGAGAAAAGCTTTAGGTGAAACATAAAAATGAGAATTTTTAGTTTTAAATGAGCAGCGAAAGCATAAAATAGTGATTGTAGCACAATTACTGAAGGTTAGTATTTTAGGCTAGTAAAAACTAATTTTACCATTTAAAATTAACGTTTTCTCAAGGTTTAAAATGTTGAGTTGTTTATTTTGAAAGTCACAAGACGTGTTAACGAACTACACGAAAAATATGCACAATTTCAAAAACGGAAAGATATACATTATCCCTATATCTCTGGTAATTTTCGACAGTCCTTAATCTGCTGGAGATGCAAAGTTACAGGCGACTGTCTTCTTCAGGGTGTCTTGTTGCTACCTCGCGTGTGTTGTTCAAAAGTTAGCCGTTGATCGAAAGTTGACCGTTGATCGCAGCCTCCAGCAGTTGTAGGGCCATCACTCCACTTTCGTCTCAGACACTCGCAAAATTCTCCAAGCAGCATATGATTAATGGCTGAGTTAGAAGGCCTCAGAACGTTCATCAGCACAGTTTTTAACTAAGTTGGCATCGTTTAAGTGTCCTGCAGTTCAATCTTGCGTGCAAACCTTTGAATATTTTACCTAAATCGTTGATTAGGGCTAAAATGGCCAGAAGTCGAGGAGTGAAAATCGCCCACAAGTGAGAAATTCCTGCGTGCAAGGATCGGTGAATACCACTTTTTCATAAATGATATCTCGAAACATCTTGTAGTGCAATATTTACGCCTGAAAAATACCCTGGACCACGATATTTTTGGGGCCATCACGGAATTTGTGAGAAACAGAGTAAAAACAGCTGACGAACGAACGCAAAAATGCCACTTAGGAAAGTTGGACAAGTTAGGAGTCCACCCCCTTTGGTATCATGATTCAGGGCAGCATAACTATAAAAACGACTTCAAATACTATATGTGTTAAACCTATCGAGCTATAAGCCAAATGAGCACGAGATGGCAGTACTTAACCTGGACCAGAAGTTCATCCCAGTGAATCCGTACCGCTGTAACCTTGTGACCGATGTGCAAAATCTTCTCAACTCCTTCACATGGGACCCGGTAACAAGTCAGGACATACGAAATAACCTGAAAAGTCCACCTCTAACAAAACCGAGCCTCACTATGCAGCAAATCAAAGCCATCCGATCACTTCGCGACAACATAAACATCATAGTGGGCCAAGGTGATAAATCAAACACGTCAATCCTAGTTAACCGTGCAAAATACGATATTGGCATCCTTCAGGAATATCGCACCTCCAAAAATTGTAGTGCAGTTAACAGTGATGTTCAATATTCAGTGACAAACAGGATTTGCTACAGCCTTGAACTAGCCCACACTGGAGGCTACATATCAAAATCTGAGTTAGCAGAATTAAAACCTCCTCCCACACAGAAACTTTCAACAATTTTTGGACAAGAAAAGGTTCACAAAGAGGGAAATAATAATAATAATAATATAAAATACACAGCCAGAAGCAAGCTTAAATGGCTGGGGAGGGGGGAACTACAATCGATCAAAGCGTTCTTTCCAAGAATTACAGCTGGGAGCATCAACAACATGAGACGGGAGGTTGTTCCAGGCGTGTACGGTGCGGTTGGAAAAAAAGTACTTCCGTACGTCAAGTCTCGCGTACTGCTTTTGCAGCTTGTACCTGTGATCTCTGGTCCCAACAGGTGGGGCAGCACTAAATAAATCACGGAGGTCAGCACCTTCAAAGCCACGCACAATCTTGAAAACCTGCAGTAGATCTCCCCTGTTTCTGCGCTCAACAAGAGTAGTGAGTTTAAGTTTCTTAAGTCTCTCTTCATAGGTAAGGGTACGCAGTGATGGCAAAAGGCGAGTTGCACGTCGTTGAATAGTTTCCAGGATGTGGATGTCCTTCGCCAGGTAAGGATTCCAAGCCTGAACAGCAAATTCAAGATGTGGGCGGATATAAACGATGTAGAGTGTACGCAAGGTTTCAATATCTAGATACGAGAAGTGGCTTCGAATCTGACCAAGAACAGAGTTAGCTTTTCTTGCTGCTGCAAGACACTGAGCACTAGATTTAAGGTTTTCAGTGATAACAACTCCTAAAGTTTTCACTTGCTTCGCCGTAGGTAAAATTTTGTCATTCAGGGAATATTCCTGATGCGCGTTGTTATACCCAATGTGGAGTACCTCACATTTATCCACATTGAAGGTGATCTTATTACGATTAGCCCAAGCTTGCACATTGTTAAGGTCTTCCTGCAATGCCTGAACGTCATTTGGAGACCTGAGTTTTCTACAGATTTTAAGGTCATCGGCAAATAAATTACAAAAAGAGCGGATACAATCTGGCATGTCATTAATAAAAATCAGGAAAAGCAGTGGGCCTAACACAGTACCCTGAGGCAAACCGTATCGTCTCATTATGTCTGCAAAAGGCGAACCCAGCCAGAAAATAGTCTGGTACGTAGCAGAAAATCTCCAAAAATATGTATGTGGAGACAAAAGACTCAGACACACCACCGATTCCTGGAGAAAATCAAAGCAGTCTAATTAGACCCTGACCACAGACTAGCTTCATTCGATGTAAAACAGCTGTTCCCAAGCCTCTCTTACTCCCTCATAATCGAAAATCTTGACGAAGCAGCTGTAAAACACACCTGTCCCGCAGAAAATTTTTGAAAAGAACAGGGGTACTCCTGAAAATCGTTTTATCCACCATCTGTGACAAGTTCAATGGTCAATGTTTCTGGGAAATGAACGGAGGCCCCACGGGGTACTCCTGCTCACCTGTGTTGGCCGAGATAGGAATGCAAAACGGAAACCAGCTTGTATATCTTGTAGACCGGAGCACAGTTACCGTAACCACTTTGTTGACGATGTTTGTTCTATACAAATATCTAGCAAGATATCGCCGTGCTGGATGTAGCAAACTCGTGGTTCCTGAGCTCCAATTTGAATTTACTCGTGAAAAGGAAGCAGACAAATTCATTCTATTCCTTGGTCGAAGTTACCATGGAAGGTAATGGTATCAAATTTCTGCCTTAACAAAAAACTAAGGTTCAGCCGATACCAACTTTCTTCTGATCCGATAACCGATACGGCCCAATGTTTCTTCAGCAATACCAATGCTGATACGTTAGTGCATTACTTGCCGTAAAGTTAATGTTTTTTCCATATTCAGAAACCAAATGTGATGAAAAATTCCTAATCTCAAAGCTCTATGAGCAAGCTTTTTGCAGTGCGATTTTTGGGACCTGTTTTGGCTTTTGTTAAATATTTGAGAACGACTGAAGCTATCACTCTGAAATTAGCACCATTGGGACGCTTTCAAAAAAACGGTTCAAATGGTGAAAAGTTGACATCAAAAACGGTCAATTTTTGGCGAAAATACTTTATTTTTTAAAATGGTTAACTGATACTGATCCGATACCGATGCCAATATCAGTATCGGCTGAGCCTCAATAGGAGATTCTTTGGCTAGTAAAAAACTCCTCTAACTTGTAGCTAGCGATTCCACATCTGAATGCGGCAAAAATGAACTTTCTTAAAATAGGGTACTCGGGGAATAGGGTAATAGGGTAGATGATCTTATGTACTCCACCTCAATGAACCTGTTCTCTTGCTTCAATGTTACCGCAGTCATGGGAATACCAAACACCAAGGAAGAGAATAATAATTGGGCAATGAAACAGGCAAAGCACCATCGAACTAGGGGACAAGCAGTCACGAAAACTGAGCTGGAGCAGATTTCACAGCCATTACGGTTACACTGAGAATTGGACTCGCATATGTGAAAAGTCAGGTAGGACACCTCATGAATATTCAACCACCATCACACCCCTTCATTCATAACTTAATCCACCCAGAATGCAGTTAAGTATAAGTATAACTTTTTTTGCTCACCCAAGTTGGGTATTATGCAAAAATCCAAAACACACCAAAAAAGACAAAATCAAAAAGATAGACTAGAATCCAAAAGAGAAGTTAATAAACAGTAGAGTGACTGCAGACAGGAGGACTGCGACCACGCCTCAAAGATATCTCAAAGGAAATCACGCTGTCACACATCACGCTCGCTGTTGGCAGCGCGTCCCAATGTTTGATAGTGTCAGGGAAGAAAGTGCGGGCAAAAAAGTTCTTTTGGCACTGAAACAACTTGATTTTTTCTAGGATGGTCGTGACGTCCAAGGTAGTCAGGGTGGCTCATAAAATCCGTAGGATTCAGTTGTTAGCGAAGTGGCGAGATCTACACCAAGCTGATGCCTCCCCGAACCACAGTTGTCCCAAGCACCGCTTTCAAAAAAGAACAACGAACGCTCTCATGTAAACAGTGAAAGAAATTACGTAATTTGTGAGCAGGCTAAAGAAAACAGACGACGTTAACAATTCTATCAACAAGTGCTAGTGACTGTCGAAAATTACCACAACGTTTCGATTGTTAGTATTTAAAGAATAATTCGATACTTTTACATCACGAGTCGTATGCGATAAGTGCCAACAAGGTCGTACAATAAACGTGGTTAAACAATTTTTAGAGATGGAAAATGTATCTAGTTAGCAGTCTTAGCAGTGTTCGAGTGACTCTCCAAGACGACAGAATTCCATTTACAAGTTGAGCATTAGCTCTCATTGATTCATGGGCTGATTCATTAGCTCGCATTTTATTTGTGGATAATTTGTTTGTACGTAATTTTTATTGTGGAGTTTTACATTTTAGGGCCGGGTAGTGAACTCTGTGGCAAGAGTGTATTTTTTTATTTTTTAGGTGAACAAGTTTTGAATTAGTATGGTTTGGGTAAAAATAAAAAATTGCAGTACTTGTGTGCCTTGCGAGTCTGTGCCCTGTCAGAAGAACCTATTTTTGAATTTTTTGAAATTTTATTTCCGTTTCGTAGTTGGTTTGCTTTGTCGTAAGTCTTGCCGTCGTCAGAGCTAAAAACGACATGTAGCGACTGCTGATGACAGGATTATTCCTTACTCGATCACAACAATTGAAAAGGGACATTGGGGTGGGGGGTGGAGTGCGTCGGTCGGGTTACAGCAATTTAACTCTATTTTTTGAAGGTGTAGCCTATTAAGAGACTTGGAGTCTTTGGCTACAGACTTAATAATCACCCTGTAGAAAATATTATGTTATTACCGTAAGTTCTCATTAAGCTTACTTTTTTTTTTGTTTAGCATATCCCTTTGTACAGAGAATCGGAAGCAATTTGCACTGAACCCGATTCAGCACCTTCGTGGGAAAAAGCCATTCCATTCCGAGAGAAGTGGGAGTGTCTCTCCCGAGATGCTTCGCTAAAGGTACGATTTTCTGAAACCCTTGTCAAATGGGAAAATTATTTTATTTTTAATAATCTTGACCGCAAAATGGAAAAATGTAAATTACTGACCTCTTAATAATGGCAGTTGAGCACTTGAAATCACCTCCTGTTACATTAGGAAGGCAAGTGACAAAATATTTGCTTGAAAATTGAATTATTAAAAAAAAAAGGTATTTTTGGAATACAAGGATAACAATTGGATTGAAAACAATCCATATTTCTACTTCGAAGAATCCTCTTCGGTATGTTACTTCATGCTTCCCTGCAACATGGCACATTTCAATCTAACCACTTTGCGTGTGGATTGAGTCTCCCGGTCTTGGCCTCCCCGGTGTTTCGTCGTCTTAGGAAAGTAAATCGCGTATGCAATATTTCATTCATTAGTAGACTGATCCTTCAATTTAAATCGCCCCTCCTTTTGTGCCCCCACCCTTCCCCGGCCCCTTCTGCAAGTTAATCTCCTTGATTGTCTCAGGGTCATAGCCTCTCCCGGTGTTTGGTCTTCTGAGGAAAATCAATCGCGTTTGCAATATTTCATTAGTACACCAGACCCATTAAAGACACATAATTGTGTTTTACTCAATGCTAAAAAACCATATCACTGAGAAAGTCAGCATTCAGTACGCAAGCAAGCCCTCTGCTGCAAGGTAATCTTCGTGATTGTTTCCATCAACTTAGAAACAATTCACTTCGACGCCATGCACCACCAAATTGTTGCAAGTAATTTTCCTTCATTTGCTCACGAATGCAAGGATTGTTGCCGCCCATTTTAAAACAATTCAACTTCGCTCTCCAAGTCTGCATCTACAAAATAAATGTGCCTTTCCATCGTATCAGGCTGCAAATTTCGAGGCCCATGAGAGGCCTCGAAATTAACAACATATCGTCATTTTGTTTGAAGTTGTCCGCTTTTAGTTGATAATCGGATTCATTTTTTTTAGTGCAACAACGGAAGTTCAATAGTCCAATCTTATACCCGCCAACAATGCCACATTTATGCGACCAGACGTAGTTTGCAAGTTAGCAATGATTCGCGACGTGCATCACAATTGTAGTCAAGTTTAAAGCGATTGTTGCACATGTTTTTTCAGTAATTGATTTTCACTTTCTTCCTCCTCCTCCTTACATTAACTGAATGAGTATTAGTAGATTTACACAAACGTTACGTCACTTCGGTCACTTCCTTCCTTTCCCGTCTCTACAGCACTGTTTCTTTTGCCGTGGCACAGGCTGGATCATGAGGAATTTGCTGCGTGGATTAACTTTGTGTTTCGCCATTGCTTGGGAAAAGAATGCAGAATGACAAAAAGACCTATCAACATCAGGTTTTCTGAGAACTAAGTCCAAAAGTCAACGTAAATAGGTTTGCATCTGTATTTGTTATTTCTTGTAAGCCTTTGACTTTCCCGTATTTAAGTAGTTTTCTGAGAAACTAGTGTAATTCTCCTCGGTTAATGTGTACAGGTTAAAGAGGTTAATCGACTAACTATCAATGTCAAACAAGAATCCCACACCACATAGGACATTGTAAAAAAAAAAATAGGATAATCAATTGAATAAAATGGGTGCACTTCTCCGTGCAAAATTCTCAGTTATCTGCATTTTTGAACTGACAGTATTTGGCATTTTTGCTAAATAACTTAAGAAGGATTTAAGCAATCAACCTAACAGTAGCAACATTCGAAATCTCAAACAACAATTAAAATATTAAAATCGTCTAGGTTTTTAGAAAAATATTGGGGTGAGGGGTGGGGATCTGCTAGGACATAAAGTTTACCCACTTGCACCCAGAACCAAATAAATTTCTTTTCATGGCGCACCATTTGATTGTTCTTTATTCATGATATTAAATTGTGGCATCATACATAGACCTAAAATGACAGCAAGGTAATACCTTAAATTTGACTTAAGTATTCTTAAAACTGTTACCTGGAAGTAGCTACGACTTGCAATCTTACATAATAATATGACATTAAAAGTGCAAGACAACTTTTTTAGACCTATCAAGAATTCCTCCAGGAGTATTCATTTTTCTTTTTTTTGTTTTACAGCTATTGAAGTGGCTAAGACCACGACTCGTCATTGACGGCCACACTCATCATAGTTGTCAGCTTCTTCACCCAGGTGGCATTCCAGAATGGACAGTTGCGTCCTTCAGTTGGAGAAATAAAAATAACCCATCATTTTTATTGGTAAGAGCTACTATTATTGGTGTTTATGTGTGTGTGGAGGGGAGGGGGGGATGTGTGTGAAGGAATCTTAGTGCCATTGATTGTCCAATATTAAATGCGTTTTAAATAAAACCTAAACCATTTTATAACCTTATTCTGTCCAGGGAGGGCGTTTGCTCCTATAATCCGTACGCGATTTGTAAACTGGGCGTGGCTTAAAAAAATATTGATTGTCCACTCCAGTACAACTCCACGACTAGCATCATGGGTACAAAAAACTGCCAGTGCAGCAGTCACAAAATGGCGTCTATTAACACGTCTTCAATCGGGAAAAGAGGTAAAATGATTCACAGCCAAATAGGGAAATTATTTGGAATGTCTATTGTTATCTGCGAAGCAAGGAACCAACAAAGAACGCCATTTCCCAAGAAACTTTAAACAAATAGTTAATGACGGCGCGCAGCTACACTCCGAAACAAGTGGCACTCCAGCCGCAGCAGAGGCTACAGTTCCGCGGTTCATAACGGCAGCGAAATAACGGCCAAAGGCGCCAACGGTAACAAGCTTGGACGACTTTCAACTGTCAGCCGCTCTAGCAGCAATAACTGAAATTCACCGAGAAGATCAAATCTTGATAATGTTTTGGCCAAGTTCAAATCGAAGATGGGAGAACTTCTGTTGCATTTAATCATGAAAAAGAAACTTGGGATGAAATCCGGAAAATGCAACAACAGAAATGTTTACATAAAAGCGTCCAGAAATTGTTGCTCAGCGTCGCCGATTTTTACGTCAGGTACGACATTAAAAAAGTAATCCATGTCATTTACAGTGTTTATTTATTTGGATAAAACTTTGGTAAACGAGCATCACGGGCGCGAACGCCAATCGCAGCTAGAGAAAAGGCACACCGGACTCACAGCTGACAACGCAAATGAGGGCTTGAGTGGTCGCCTTATTCCGATCGGAAAGGGCCGAAGACTCATTTAGTTACACACCGGCAACCAGATGGTTTTGTTAAAGATAGCATGCTTCTTTTCCGAACTGGATTTTTCCCCACTTTCTGCAACCCCCTAGCTTGGCTGTGAACAAACGGCTCTTTTCAGAGCTTACAAACGGTTGTTTCTTACTTCCTGCAAATACTTACCTTCAGTAATATTGCTAAAACCACCTTTTTACGCTATTTACTGCTCGCTTATGAACTAAAAACCCTTTTTTTATGTTCTCCCTAAGCTTTTCTCCACTGCCGCCAGGTGGCGCTGCACGTCCTTACCGACGTCAGCGCCCCCACCAGTCCAACCGCATCACTTTTCGAGCACTCCATCGTGGATGGTTGTGCGAGTTTTTACTGCGTGCTTCGCGAATTAACCAACGCGTATTATGGACTACAACAACGGACTTCTATGTCAAGAAGTGGATCCGACGAGCGGCTTATTGGAAAGCAGCACGGTGGGAACAGGATCGAAGCACGGCAACGGTCGGTAGACGGTAGGCTTAACGGATACGGCCATGCCGGCGGTGTTTTTTGGTCGGCCGGTCGTTGCCGAGGGCAAGATGGCGGCCGAGAATGAAGCTTTTGTGATTCGTGGTTACGGAGGCGTCGTTGCCTCCCGTTCTTCCCCGGGATGTTCGTGTTGAAATACCATTTTTTTCATGCAGATGGTGATTTGTAGACTGAGCCAGTGGAGTTGTCACCGTCCCGCAAGGCAGGTCCGTGCCGATCCGATGGCGGGCGTTAGGTGAGTGGCCGACAGTGGCGGTAAGTTGAAAACCAGTAGTGTTGAGAGGATGAATAGGACGACCGCTCCCGGTGGGGAAAATAGCGGTGCGGTTCCTACACTGAGTGGCAAAAAGCCGGCCACGGGCGCTGTCCGTGGTCCGACTATCCCAGCAAAAAAAAAAAAAAAAAAGTTGCAAGTGCCGCGTTTGGACATAATTGCAATGCTGGTTGAGCCGAGGGGTGCAAATTGAAGCCGGTTTTTAACCGGACCCACGCTGTCGCCACTGGCAACACGTGTAGCACCATCGGCGACACTCAGTAGCTACTAGACGCTGATGCAGCGGGACAAATTGTCGCCGTTCTGTAGCCAGTTGTCACCAGGGAAAGTAGCTGTATGACGCTGACGCAGCGGGACAAATTGTCGCCGTTCTGTAGCCAGTTGTCGCCAGGGAAAGTAGCTGTATGATGCTGACGCAGCGGGACAAA
The DNA here is from genome assembly GCA_023313725.1 of Lithobius niger. Taxonomy (NCBI): domain Eukaryota; kingdom Metazoa; phylum Arthropoda; class Chilopoda; order Lithobiomorpha; family Lithobiidae; genus Lithobius; species Lithobius niger. The sequence goes on from JAHWFP010121253.1 coordinate 14,511, forward strand.
TTGTCGCCGTTCTGTAGCCAGTTGTCGCCAGGGAAAGTAGCTGTATGACCCTGACGCAGCGGGACACATCGTCGCCGTTTTGTAGCCAGTTGTCACCAGGGTAAGTAGCTGTTATGACGCTGACGCAGCGGGACACATTGTCGCCGTTCTGTTGCCAGTTGTCACTTCGAGGGTGTCACATGTCGCCGGTGAGCGTGGCTGCTATGACACTGGCGCGGCGGGACCAATTAAAAAAAAAAAAAAAAAAAAGCAGTCGCCAGGTGTCGCTGCGCAGTCGTCATGTTTCGCCGACGGTATGGTGAGTGTCTCCATGGGCGTTTGCCCATAGGCCTATGTGTTTATGGTATGTTAGGGTATGTTTACATTAATCGTTATTGCCTCTACATTTCTTTGGTCCTGGAATGGCAGCTGCGTTGGCTCCTGCGGTGTGCATCAAGACATGGTCTCACTGGAGTTTGGCAACTTGGACGGTTAGTACTATGGGTTTGAAGTAGGGTTCTCCCCCCTCCTTTTGCCTTCGACTGTCTTCTCTTCCTTGGGTCCTTAGGCTGAGTGGGGGGGGTGATTCTGATGCCCTTTGGGGTCTGGCCGCTATATGCGGTCGCACGGGGCCACTATGCCCAATTTCTTTTGGCGAATCGCAAACAAGTTGTATTGTGTATGCATTGTTGTCTCATAAGGTCAAACCAAAACATGTGAATGGAGCTGTAGCTTGTTCATCTGGTTCGAGTAAGGGTTCCCTTGGCTTAAGTATGAATCAGAAGGGGGACTATACAGTACATGTTGAAGTTAAATCCAATTAAGTCGGTTTCTGTGGAAACCTGGCACTCGAGGCTCGGTCATCAGCGTAAATTGGGCCTGTTAAATTTAGCCTCAACTTTGTAAATGTTCGCACGGACCGAGGTATGGAATTTTGTGATTATGTAGGTTGGGTATCAGATACCAGCGAACCAATGCCTACTCACCAGCTATGGCTGGAATCGCTAGGCGATTTAACCGCACGTTGTTAGAAGGGGTACGTGCAATACTTCACGAGACTTCTCTGCCACGCAATCTTGGGCAGAATTTGTATGTACGTTCACCTACCTGAAGCATAGGTACCCTCACTCATACTTAGGCTTTGGGGTCCCTTGTACATTATTGTTTGATCGAGGTGTATCAGTCAGACATTACGAAGGCCTGGTGCAATGTGTTATGTGCACTTCCATAAGCCGGGAAGGGATACCCTTGACGTTAAAGCTGGGAGGGGGTATTCATTGGCTATGCGGTAGACACAGTAGGATATAGAGTGGAATCCCCAAACTTACTTGGTCGTTGACACTAAACATAACAGTTGATGAGGTTAAGTTATGGGGAAGGGAGAAGAGGTCCTTGCAGTATAGGCCTCAGGGTGTGCCCAACCCAGTCTAAGTGCAACTACATTTAACTATGGAAAGGGACTTAGTTCGGGTACAGAGTCGGAATTGGATGGTAATTCTAGGGTAGAAGCCGAAGATACGACTGAGGGCCCACTAACCATAGAAGAAGTTCCTCCACGACCATTCATTCGTAGTAATTGTGTACGCTCCTCCCCCAAATTGGCTCCTTTAGATTATCAGTATTGGTGAAGAGAAGTAGTAGTCCGTCAGACGGGGCAAAGGGTAGGTAGGTTGGATGAGTACTATCACACCCCAGATGGAATTCTGTTCCGCAGTGTTAATGTAACTATAGATATGGAAGTGGGGATGTAAATAGATATACAAGGTAGAAGGATACCGACGGAAGCGTTAGACGTTTCCGCTCCCGACTAGTAGCTCGGGGGTTTTGTCATGCAAGCGGTGTGGATTTTGATGGAGTATTCAGCCCAGTTGTGAATTTCGTTTTAGGTTAGATTCTTTTATGTATTGTTGGTATTCATTCTGAAGTGGACAAATGTTGATTTGGATATCCAGTGTGTGGTACGTTGGATTGCAAAACCTTCATGAAAGTTCCCGAAGGATTGAAACCTGAGGTTCACCATGGTACGGTGTGGCTATTGCAAACAGCCGTATATGGTCTTCACCAAAGTGGGTGACTGTGATGGGAGGAACTTGAAAAGCCATTAGTGATGATGGGATTTTCTAAGTTCTTGGGACTTACCTGTGTTTATCATTTTGGTTTAGATGCAGTTTTATGTGGATGTTTTGCTTTTGTTAGCCAAAAACGCAACTCTTAGAGCAAATGTAGTAACGTTGCTTGAATCCAAATTCAAACTCACGTCTTTCGTAGTAAAAAAAAAAAAAAACCAAACCTATTAGGTGTTGCCTTCCTAAGAATTGATGGCATGACAGTAATTCATCAAATCTTACTTTTCGCAACTCACGAAGAGGTATGACGTCGATAAAACGTGTACGGTGCGTGTACCAGTACGTGTGCCAGTTCATGTCTACAGGTACTGGTGTTCAAACGAGGCGTGACGAAGATGAGACAAGTGTACATTTCCCATACAGGTCACTAGTAGGAAGTTTGTTGTATGTAGCTTCTAGAACAAGGCCTGATATACTTTTGGGTGTTATAATATTGTCCCAATATACCAATGCCTTTACGTCCATTCATATTCGCTTATTGTTGACCATACTGCGATACTTACGTACTGTCAGTACGAAACATTATGCTAATGATCTTTCAAGTGTCACAGGATCTGAATCGTATGCATGTGTAGCTGCATCTTGGGCAGCCGATAGAGTCGACCGGCGTAGTTTCAGTGGGCACATTGTCTTCTTGGGTAGCGTGCCTGTTTTGTGGGGCTGTGGAAGCAGAGTATGGTGTGCCTCAGTACAATGGAGGCGGAATTCATTGCAATGATTCCGGCTGTAGGAGTATTGGCCTGGCTACACAGTGCATGTCACATTCGGTATTGGCACCGTTGGCTACAACACCTTCATTGTACTGTGGCTCCCATTCTGTCATCCGCTTTGCTAGGAATGAGGTGAGAAACTTGAGGTCAAAGCAAATTGCCATTAAATGTATGTTTTTGGGGGATTGGCTACGAAAGCTATATTTCTGTTTATATAACGTGCCGTCTGCACTAAATGGTGCAGACATGTTGTCGGAATGGCTGAACCCAGGGCGGTGAATAGGCTATGTTCAGCGGTGTTCTATAATTGTGACTCGTACGTAATGTTATACCTTCTGTAGCATTGTGTTTGCATGAGACGGATGGGAGAGTGTGTGGGTTGTCATAGCCTAACTATGAATGATTCTTCCCAGCAGAGGGTTTACAGTGTTCTTGTCGTTGTTTAATATGTCAAGGTAGTGTTAAAGCCTGAAACTGGAATGTACTTTCCCCAATTCAGGAAAGAGTGTTTGGAAGCCTGGTCGGTGGTTATGCATTGTGCATGCCTGGAGAATTTTCTCTGGCTGATCAAGCGCTTTAGCCTAGTAGGGAGATGCCTTCCGGTTTCGGATGGAGCGAACGCTCACTCGCGTTCTGGAGTTGATGCGGGCAGCAAGGGATGCAAGCTGCAGTCTTGTTGTTTACGCCGTGTTTGTTTTAAGCCATGTGGTCAAGTGTTGTACCTTTCAAAATGTCGCTATTAAATGTACAGTTGTACTTCAGTATTTCTTCTGGACCTGCTTTGAAACAATACGGTAATTGTAGGTTTAGGATTTCGCTGGAGTAACGCGGACATTTCTTACACTCTTGGTGCGGGACGCCGCTGGACGTAGCAGTAGCAGCGTGCTCCCTGCGCCACCCGCCCCTGTTTGTGCGTACTTCCTTGGGGGTCCCGAGTGGCGGATCTGTGGTGCAAGCCATGTTGTGGCTGGCCAGGCTTTTCTGGGGGTGAAGCCCGAGTCGGTATGCCTTGTTTCAGTGTGTTATTCTGGCTGTGCTCCATTACGGCAATTCTAGTGGAGCGGGCCGGTTTTCTGGGCTTGTGTGCCTTGTTCCTGAGCTAGGTTCTCTAGGATGAGGTGGAGGTACTGCCAGGCGTTGGGCTAACTCACCCGGCTGTTGGTTGGGGACCATGGGCCTCTCTATGGGGGCATGGCGTCGCTGGATACCTGGTCCTGGTGGGTTGGTTGCCTTTTGGTTCTTTATTAGTGTTTTGGTGGCAGTGTGTGTGTGGTTTAGTAAGCTTGTTCTCCGGGGTTCCTGGTTGGGGTGGTGATTCCCGCCTCCTGTCTGACAAATTCAGCAATATTACTGAAGGTAAGTATTTGCAGGAAGTAAGAAACGAAAATGTTAACTAGTGAAAATTAGTTTTTACTTGCCTAAAATACTTACCTTCAGTTAGGACCCGCCCGCCTCCCCGCAATCACTGAACCGGAGTGCCCGTGAAAGTGATGCGGTTGGACTGGTGGGGGCGCTGACGTCGGTAAGGACGTGCAGCGCCACCTGGCGGCAGTGGAGAAAAGCTTAGGGAGAACATAAAAATAGGGTTTTTAGTTCATAAGCGAGCAGTAAATAGCGTAAAAAGGTGGTTTTAGCAATATTACTGAAGGTAAGTATTTTAGGTAAGTAAAAACTAATTTTCACTAGTTAAAATTTTCGTTTTCACTACCACCAAACATGAAAAGATCTGAAATTTACTGTTTCACAAACAAATTGTTACAACATTCACAGTAGAACACACTTCCTTCCTTAACTTTTTTTTTAGCTCCACAATGAATTAAAACTTAAAACCTACGTTTTTAAAAATTTATTACCGTCTGACCCAAAATACAAGGAGGGAGCGGGGGGAAGGGGGGGGGG
>JAHWFP010121253.1:19324-72485 GCA_023313725.1 Lithobius niger
AAGGGGGGGGGGGTGGAAGAAATACCCAAAAGGCAGTGGCGAATGTTTTAAAGAAAATAGTAAACACATACATTTTTCCAAAGATTTTATGCCCCACGGCTTGATATTGGGGTGGGGTGGGGGGAAGCCCTTTTACCCCACCATCCGTATTTACGCCACTGACTCACGGCCTCAGTCATATATTACGACAGTAAGTGGAAAGATAACCGAGGCTAAAATGAAATTCTGTAAGAAAAAAGTATTTTCTTTTTTGGAAATCCAGCCTGAAATTAAAATCCCCCCCCATCCCCCCCCCCCCAAAAAAAAATATGGAGAAGGCCTGTAATGAAAAAAAAAGTCTACACATAAAAAAATTGTCATCAAATAACAAATCCATGATCGCGCACAGACAAGCCTTGGTGCGGTCTATAGATGCCACAAGGCACACCGACACCGGGAAAATGTACGCTACAATCAAGCTAGCCACGCCCAGTTTACAAATCGCGTACGGAGTATAGTTTACTCCATCATGAAAAAGATCAGCAATTAAGCAGTCATTCATGTACGTGATCTGGATTTAACTAGGTCATGGTGAAAATATTGTGCAAAATCAAGACACGCTAGTGTGTCGCCCGCCAAGATGATAAAACAATAGCACATATCCAGATTAAATCTGTATGAGCATGGCGACCACTATACATGTTGTGTCTTTACAGCTAAGGTAGTTTGGCTGTTTTTAGCCATCTGAGAATAAATAACGATGCCACAGAAAAGGCTGACACTTGTTTGATCGGGAGATTTTGGTTGCCCGACAACTCAAAGTCACTGCTAGTGACACAGCTTAATGTTTTCTTGTTGAAAAAACGACATGAATAACGTTGATATTTCCCTAATTACTAACTACTAACAACGCCATTTCTTGTATCACGAAAAATAAATTCTTCCATGCGGCGAATAAAGCAGGTTCTTATTCATTTCACTGGTAGTGCTCTGGAGATGTACCATTTTAAAAAGGTTTCTTCTAATCCGTCAAGTGGTTCAGGGGGTTAGGGACATCTAAACGACAAAGTTGATTGGTTTACATTGTTTTAAAACATTGTTATTATGCTACAGTGCCAAACTGAACATTGAATAAATCCGTACGTTTGCAAGGAGAGACTGTAGTACTAATAAAAAATACTAATCATATGAAAAACGGTGGCTGCTACCCTCAAAATGTAACGAAAGCCCACAAAAAAAAAAAGTGGACCTGAAAACTAGATTGGGATTTCTATCTCACAACTGATAAGAAAAAAAAATTGATTTCATCAATTGGACCAAAAAGATCCGATATCTACCCCAATACAAAACTTCTTATTTGAGCAATACCATTGAGTTTCTCTCCTCGGCATGTTGCCCCTATGTGTTCATCTAATCTTACTTCAAGTTTGCGATGCATTTCTCTAATATAAATTGCATTGCAATCTTGGCATGGTATTTTATAAACTACACTATTTTGTTTCACCACTGAAGTAGGGGGGGGGAGAGTTTTATTTATTATGATCGTTCCATACCAACCCTCTCGAATGTGAATCCAGTAGCAGTCGCCACTTGGCCAGTAGACCTTACAGAGCACTCGTCATTTCACAATTTCTAGTCGCCACATACCATTGACATCTTCCATGATGCATGGTTTTTCTAATTCATGCATTTACAAAATTGTGAAATTCTCTTAACCCCAGTATTAATGAAGATAAAGCAGTTAATGTGGCCCTTATAAATCTAAGCATAACGCCGCAAACCGTTTGTCTCTAACTTGTACGGTTCCCGAGATATCGCTCTTTGAGTGTCATTCTCTATTGCTAGTCGCCATTTTGGCGAGTAAGGTTAAATTTCAGGTCGCCAACTCCTGATTTCCATTCGCCAAATGGCGAGTGGCGACCGACATTGGAGGGTTGTTCCATACTTGTCATTCTGGTCTTCGTTATCACTTCCTTGGCTGGGTGGGGGTTGGGGGGGGGGGGAAGGTTTCATACTTTTTCTTTGGAGCGAGGGGGGTAACGATGTTGTGGTGGTGGTGAGGGGGGGGGGGATGGGGGAGAGCTGGGGGCGGTGGGGATGGAGAGCCTTGCATTGTATGATTCTTGGGTCTGAGCAGTGTTTTGAGATTTGGAGGGTGTCGGAGTCTACTCCTTGTTTGCTGAGGATGTTGTGAATTTCGTCACTTTTTCCTGGCAGATAGGTGATGTATTCTACCGGTCTATCTTGGGCATCCAGCTCTTCTTTGCGATGTTTTCCTCGATTTATGTTGTGTTTCGCTCGCTTGGTCTGTACGTTGATGAGGCTGGCTGGATAGCCTCTTTTCAGGAAGGGGGTTTTGGCATCAGTTAAGTACTTCTCAGCTGTCTCGGTTGAGGATGAATGTTGGACGATTCTATTGAGTTCATTCCTGAGCAATGGGTGTCCTGATTTGTATTGTAGGCCTCTTCCTGTGTGGCAGGGTTTCCTATAGGGAGCAAAAGAAATCCGGTTCCCTTCTTTAAAAAATTTGACGTCAAGGAACGGCAGACGACCTTCTTATCGAGTTCGTGAGTAAAATTAATGGAGCTGTCCCACTCATTAAGTACTCGAAGGATGTTGCTGTGTGATCCTCTTTTGGGGGTGGAAAAAACCTCATCAATGTACTTCTTCCAATAATGGATCGCACGAAACTTCCGTCGTTTTGTCTTGAAGGTGAGCTTTGGGAACTTTATTTTCATGCAAGATAAGAACTTGCAGGTTTTCGAACTGTAAAATTATGCTGTCCGGTCTGTATTAATTGAGGTTAAGAAGCTGTCTCTCATGTAAAAAAAAATCGGTGGCGTAATTACAATGCTGCACACCTGCAGACACAGGGGGTGCAGAGGAGCTGGGAGCACAAGTGAAATGGAGAAAAATTCTAATATAAAACAAAACGATTACTGAAACAGTGTATTTAATATTTACATTAACTGTATCCCAAATCTACATATATAATACGGAGCAGGCGGCCAAGTCACCGGCCTCGCCATTCCGTCGTACAATCAAGTACCCCACCCTGTAGTGCCATCTGTTGACGGGATTCGCCTGCAAATTCGGGTTGGGACACTTTTCCAACGTCTTCGAACAGATGGCGCCACTTACCAAACCTGCCATGTCGCCGTCTTTGACGGCCTTGGACTTCAAGTTCGGGTTATAAGACTTTTTCCAAAGTCTTCGAAGAGATGACGCCACTTACCAGACCTGCCACACCATTTTTGAGTTCGTTTTTTGGTATTGTTGTAGTACCAAAGCAACCAACAAAATTTTAGTCGCGTGGACTGCGCCATTGTTGGTGTTTGAGCTAAAAAAAAAAAAAATAACCCGTATCTACTAAACCAGACAACTTTAAACCAAACGACGATTGATTCTTAATTTCGAGGCCCCCAATGGGCCTCGAAATTGGTAGCCTGATACGATGTTCTCTTCCAGAAAGGAGTTGAATTGTTTTTTAAGTGGGCGGCAACAATCGTTGCTTGCAACAATGTCGCGATGCACGGTACCGAGATGAATTGTTTCAAAGGATTAACTTAAACATAGGGTTACTTGCTTACTGAATGCTGGATTTCTCAGGGCTTTTTTTTAGCCTTCAGTCAAACATACGCATGCGACGTTTCCAGGGTTGCACCAAAGGTGAAATATCACGGGGCGACGTTTTCGGGGGGTTGGGGAGAGGGTGCCAGGGCAAGTGTGTGGGGGCAATGCGCAGTGCTGAAGTGAATTGTTTCAAAGGAATAATAATTTATGGAATTACTTGCTTACTGAATGCTCGATTTCTCAGTGATAAGGTTTTTTAGCCTTCATACACACACACGCATGCGACCTTTCCGGGGCTGTACCAATGGAGAATATCACGTGCGACATTTTCTGGGGGGGGGGGGCAAGTGTGTGTGGGGTGACACGTATGCGTATCCTCCGGGAGGGGGCAGGAGTGTGGGGATTGGGGATTAAAGTAATTGTGGGGGGAGGGCATATGTGATATATTTTGTTAAATTTAAAACCAAAGCCCAAACACCTGAGGTGCCGAAGGGACGCGGAGAGATATTCAGAACCCACACTATGGGAGTGCAGGAAAGGGGTGCAATGGGGTGCGTCGGGGAAGGGGGGGCACAGGGATGTTCGGGCGGGGGGGGGGTGCACAGCATGCACACGGGCACAACTAGTATATGAATAATTTGAAGCATGTGTTCTAAATTTGGATAAACTGTAATAGTCATCGTACCTTTACAGTTAAACTAAATCTTTCAGCTAACCTTTACGAATGTATGGAGTGGTGCGCTGTCAGAATCGTAACATGTCTAAAAAGTATACGGTTACTATGTGTCTTAGCCAGATATTGTGGTTGACGTCGCACCATACGGATATGAATTTTAAGAACGTATCGCATGATTTGAATGACTTGCCCTTGACTAATATGGTAACGAAACTAAACCAACTTCTGTGTATGAATGGGCGCTTGATATAACTTGAATCATTATCGTTAAAACTTAAGGCTACTAAAAGTTAATTACATGGTTTTCAAGAACGTACGCTTGGTTTTATTTCTTAAATGTGCCCTGAAAGAAAGCATTTGTGAGAGAATTAGTTTTTTAATTTTTTATCAGAAGGAAAGCGAGCAGTGAATGTTTTGACCTATGTCATCTACAGAAGAAAGGGGTTTTGGTTTGAATTGTAAACTAATGACATTTTGAAAAACTAAACTAAATGTAACGTAATGAAACAAAAACTAAACAGTAAAGATTAGTTAAAGGGAAACTTAAGGTTTATGAACAAGACAACTTTTCGCAGGAAACATTCCTTGTTGTTGTTTTTTTGGAGAATGTGTTGTACAAAGTAGTCAAGGGTTTTGATGGATGAAGCTGTGTATGTTTCCAGCGATTTTGAACTGGGTCTGAATGTTGGTCATGTAACTTTCTTAGCCAAGATGAGGTTCTTTTTCCCATGGTATGACGTAAAAGTGAATTTTTGGGGGCTGCTCGGCGAGAGAGTTGATTTTTAAAAGTGATTTGTGGTTTGTTCTGAGCCGAGAGGCTTAGTTATGGAAGACAGTTGGGTGCTTCGTTCTCTTGGCCAGGAGACAGGTCACGGTGTGGTCTGGGGCTTTTTCCTTAAAAGTAAATTGTGGGTGCAACCAGGTATCCAGAGCCTCCTCCCCTTGTGGGTGGGGCATCTGCAAAAGTAAATTGAACTGGTTGCATCACCCCTGCAGTTGGTTTGAGTTTATTTCGGAGGCTGGACCACGAAGGTCCCCCTTGGGATTCCATGAGGGCGTTTAAGGAGTGATTATAGAAGTGGTAAATTTTATGATAAAGAGAAATAACAAGAAAAGAAAGTATTTTGTTAAATTTAGTACCGCAAAGATCAGAAATTGTATACATACAGAAAGTGTAGAACATCCTGGTGCACATTGTTAACGATCAAGAATGCACACTTTTGATTTCTAATACAGTGTTGACATTGGTGACACTTGCAAGAGTTTAAAAGAAAAGAAAGATTGAAATTTGTTAAAACTGGTAAGAGCAAAAATAATTTAAGAATTTGTTTTGTAATTTGTTACAGTCGTGCTTATACGACCTTGTCACCTGATTTCGAGTGGGGGGAGCCTGCCCAACTCCCTTCCTCCTTCGCTTGCTCGCGCGCATGCCCGCACGCCACCTTCCGAGCAGCAGATCGAGATGAGAGAAAGACGAGTTGGAGCCAAGATCAAGAGCAGCACGGTTGGCTTAAGATGCCAATAAATGATATGGATTCTCCTGAAGGAGTGTGTTTTACTATCCGGGGCAAGATGAAAGGGGTAAGAAAGGGAACTCGGACACAATCCGCAATCCTACGCCGCCCCGCGGATCTTTACTCTTGTGCTTCGTCCCGTACTAGCCAACCTCCATCAACAGGGCATTCGTATCCATGCTTTCTGGACGAATGTTTACTACCTCGCCATGATCCGTCCCACCTTACCAACAACTTTGCCACCGTTGTGTCGCTTTTGTGTCGGTTTGGCCTAGGTATTACTTCAGCAAGTCTCGCCTGCAGCCCGCCCAATTCTTCACGTCTTCGGAGTATTCTTTGATCTCGTTCACTCCACCGACATGCCATCCCCAGAACAAATCGACTATTATCTCACTGCGGCCTGGTCATTCCTACACCTCCCTCATTTACACCTTTCGAGACCTAGCCTCGGTTATCGGTACGATAAATTCGTTCGTGGATCTAGTTCCATATGGAAGGTGGATGGCCAGACCACTGCATCACTTCAGGATGACTGAATGGGAAAATCCGCAACAAGCACTCCACCTTCCGGCCAGGCGGCTCGATCCGTTCTTCACCATTTCAAATGATGATTTGGTAGATAGATATCACCAACCTGATCTCTTCAGTTCCCCTGCACGAACCTCTGTCACACGCCCATTTATTCATGGATGCATCCTTGACAGGGTGGGGAGCTCATGTCAATACCATGACTGTCTCCAGCAGTTGGGATCCCAGACACTCGACCCCACATCAACCTCTTGGAACTTCGGGCAGTCCTCTTCGGCTTATGACACTTCCAACTTCACCTAGCAGACCAAGTGGTCCAAGTACATGTGGACAACACTACCGCCATAGTATATCTCCGGAAAGGAGGTGGGACACGTTCCCTGTCCCTTCATCACATCACATCCAACATTTTTCAACTCTGCGTTCAACACCGCATTGTCTTACTCCCACTCCGCATTCCTGGCAACCTAAATGTGATTGCCTACTCCCTCTTCCGTCATATCCTACCGACGGGCGAATGGACCCTACACTCCTCAATGTGCGCCAGCCTCTTCCTAGTGTGGGTTCGACCAATGGTTGACCTATTTGCCACGAGGCTCAATGCCAGACTTCCCCATTCATCAGTCCTCACCCGAACCCCGAGCTTGGGCCTACGCCTACGCCTTTCCACCTAGTAGTTCCCGGCACTCCTCGACCTTCTCATCGACACACCTCGCTTACTCCCAATCGGCCGTGACCAACTCTCCCAGTACAACGGGACAGTCCTATACCCCAATCCACAGACACTGCGTCTTCACGGGTGGCTGGTATAATCCTACTTCGGCGTACAACAGGAATTTTTGAAGACGAGGCCCAGCACATCGCATCACGAGTCGTCCGAGTATCAGTCAGCAAGGTTTATGACAGCCATTGGCAACGATGGTTTCATTAGTGTCTCCAGGAACAAGTTGATCCCGTCCACGCCCTATTACCCAACTCCTCCGCTTCCTAACATCCTTGTTTGACAGTGGTGTTAGGTTCCACAATCCTCGTTTACAGATCCGCCCTAAATACTGTCTTTCGGGCGGCCGGACATATATCCTTGATGACTACCGCACCTCTTCCCTCATACACTTCTTTGGGATCGACAAGCCGCGGGAACATAAGCAGTTTCATTGAAAATTTCATAACGGCTTCTACTCTGAAAGTTCGTCATTCTTGATAATTGATTGTTGAAAACAGATTGTTACGCACAATTTCAGAATCAAAATACTGTACCAGTATTCTTGCAAATTTTCAACAGACCGACGACGTCTGTCTTCATCAGGCCTAACCTACACAACTCAAACTTTTGTCAACTACATCGTCACCGTGGAATTCAGCATTCGAAATCTGCGCACGTGCATGGCGTGGCCTCCTGTATTTATCGTGCTGGTTCATCCACTGCTTTGTATCCTCCTCCCCAGCTCCTATCTGCTTGCACGGATCGGCGATTGCCATCGGACGCTTCGTCAATTACGTACGAACGAGTGGATGCTTGGAAGATCGATCGAAGCTGTTATTTCCGGATTGGAATGGATGGAGTTAAGCGAATATTGTGATTATAAAGTTCGGTTTTCACGTGATGGAATTAAAAAGAAGCATCTTGAAAAACTGCAAAAGCTTGGAGCACATTCGTTGTCTTATGAGCTGGCATTGCCAGAAAAGTGGGAGAAAAATGTAAGCGAAAACGAAAGTGAAGCTTCCTTTGTAAGTAGGTTTGTGAATGTCGAGAACCATTCTAGTGTTGCCCTCTCTGAGTGTGAGCTTAGCGTTCTGGATTTGGACTTAAAATTTATTCCGGTGCCCCCCAAAACGGATGTGAATATTTTGGCTAATGTGATTACTGACATCCAGCTGCTCTTGGATGGATTTACGTGGGATCCTGAAATTAGGTTAAAACTACAACAGATTGCACTGAAAAAGCAAATGAAGGTAAAACTGAATGTGTCGTACGAGCAAGTGAAAGCCCTCCGAAAACTGAGTAAGAATGCTGATTTGACCTTTTGCAAGGCTGATAAGGCAAATAAGACTGTAGTTCTTGATACGAGTGAGCAAAATAAGCTGGTGAGAGAGGAGATCATGAATTCTGGAATGTATGTGAAGACGGAGGAAGATCTGAAGAATAGGCCGTTAAATGATGTGTGGTTTAGCCTGAATCGCCTGAGGAAGGAAGGACATCTGACAAAGGAGGAGCAGATGGACCTTGCCCCAAAACCACCACAGTATTTACCCAAGATCTTTGCTCAGGTAAAGACGCATAAGGAAGGCAGGCCCCTTCGACTAATTACATCGGCAAAGGGAGGTCCATGCCAAATGATTGATTGGAAGGTAGCTGATCTGTTGAAAAAGTATGTGGATTCTCCGAGCAGGCTGAAAAAGACCGAAGATCTCCTAATTGAGCTGGATGGTTTTAAGATTAAGGAAGACGAGATATTAGTCTCCTTTGACGTAATAAAGTTGTTTCCCAGTTTGTCACATCGGATGATTCTGGAGATGTTGGGAGAATCGGCGAAAAGACATAATTTTCCAAGGGGAGATTTCAATAAGGACAGAGCGTTGTTAAAAGTAGTGCTGGCACACATCTATGTCGAGTTTAATGGGGAAACTTTCTGGCAGATAAGAGGAGCCCCGATGGGGTATTCGTGCTCACCGATCATCGCTGAGTTGGTGATGCAGCATTTAGATGCGTTTGTCCGGGTTTCAATCACCGAGGCTAGGCTGTGGAAGCGCTTTGTCGACGACGTGTTGGCTGTATTAAAGAAGAAGGATTAAAAGAAGATTCATGAGATGGTAAATAACTGGCACGAGGATCTGGCGTTTACTGTTGAGACTGAAGTTCATGGCTCTACCCCATTTCTGGATGTGAAAATCAGACGAGAAGACGATGGACGCCTCACGTATCAACCTTTTAGAAAAGAGATGGCAACTGAACGAGGAATTCTTTATACGTCAAGACATCCAGCAGAGCAATTAAAAGCCATAGCGCAGAATGAGTTTCATCGGATTGTGAGGCACTCTTCCACCAGCCAGCTTGCTCAGCCACATTTGTACAATGCTAAGGGGCGCTTTATAAAACTTGGATATCCTCCGGGACTCCTAACCAGGATGATGAAAAAAAGCGCTTTTAACGAAGAGACAAAAACGACCTACTGTGCAGGATGATGTGACAAAGACCAAAAAAGTCGGAATTACGTATCTAAAAGGAACGAGCGAGAGACTGAAGGGAATTTTAGAAAGAAGAGGCTTCAATACCTTTCTCAGGAATGACAACAATCTGAAAGATGCTCTCCTTAAGAAGAGAAAGAAGGTGGAGAATGGGAGTGACCAAAATGAAGTGTTAGCTAGGGTTAAAAATACGAGAGAAGGTGTATATTGTGTGCCATGTGATGGGTGCGATGCTGTTTATATAGGTGAGACTAGGAAGGGCGTCCGAACGAGGGTAGGAGGCATATGGATGACACGAGGAATGAAGTGTATAGCAACAGTATCGCTACCCATCACATGATGACAAAGCATGATATTGGCTGGGGAAGAACTACTACACTTCTAAAATCAAATGTCCCACATGATCGGCACTTGAGGGGACTAGAATCCCTGGCGATCCAGCAACATGTTAAAAATGACGCCGTTTTGATGAACACTCAAGGCCCATCCAATCCGGGAATTCGTTTCCTCCTTAGAGATGAGTTTTCCAGGCGACTCACAAAGCAGTGGATGAACCAGCACTATAAATATAGGAGGCCACGCCATGCACGTGCGCAGATTTCGAACGCTGAATTCCACGGTGACGATGTAGTTGACAAAAGTTTGAGTTGTGTAGGTTAGGCCTGATGAAGACAGACGTCGTCGGTCTGTTGAAAATTTGCAAGAATACTGGTACAGTATTTTGATTCTGAAATTGTGCGTAACAATCTGTTTTCAACAATCAATTATCAATAAGCAGTTTCCGGACTGGGACCTGTGTACTGTCCTCTGTACTCCTCGCTCTGCCTTAATGAATCAATAGCCTCAAATGAACTGATACATCTTACCGGTAAACTGTCTTTCTGGTTGCACTGGCCGCCGCTCTCCGCTGTAGTGAACTACAAGCGCTTTTTGCCACTGCTGCGGACTGTTTTTTCCTCAATGACTACGTCAGATTTAGTCTCACCCCCAAAGCTTCTTTTCGCGCCAAAACTCAAAAACCTGCAGAAAGGACACGGCCATTCATTATCCCGTCTCTTCCCGCGCCCTTGGCAACGACCAAGAACTAGCCCTTTGTCCTGTGCAAGCACTCCGTTTCTATGTGAAAGCTTCTAAACCCTTTCGTCGTGATCGTACACAACTGTTTTGCTTTTCACTACCAAAGTAGACGTAACGTCAACCCGCATGATTGCCACATGGTTAAGACATCGTACAACCCTATGAAGCCCTTGACACCAGTTGCACAGACGCAGGCATTCGCATCACGGCTCATGAATTACGTACAATCTCCACGTCTTGGGCCCATTACAGCAATATTCCCGTCTCTGAAATCATGGAGGCTGCATCCTAGCGCAGTCCGACGGTTTTTACTTCACATTATCTCCGAGTTATGTCTCGCCTAGCCAACGGCTAATACCGGATTGGGCCATTTGTTGCTGCCCGTCCTTAATACCCTTTGCACACTCCTGTTTCTGTGTGGGGAACCGCTCGCTACCCGAGGGGGCTTCGTCACGTGGCACCCGCCGCCTTGACAAAGTCTGTGGAATGCTTAAAATAAGGTAATGTATATTTTCAACGGCTACCGGAAACTCCAAAGTACCAGTATTACCTGGTTGATTTTGGTTTCTATTGCCTTTGTGAAAATATATTTTACCTTGTTTCCCACCCTCCTCTCTTCTTGCGCCATCTGGGCACAATTGAGGTTCGAAAAGATAAGCTAAGCTGCTCCGTTCGAGTATATGTACGGAGGATACGCAGTGGGTAGTGACACAGAAGTTAATCTTCGATTTAATTTCTCTAAATCAAGCAGCATTAGGAGAAGAGAATGCTTAAAACAAGGTAATGTATATTTTCACAAAGGCAACTGAAACCAAAATCAACCAGGTAATCCTGATATTTTGGGGTTTTTGCGAGAAACAGACTTGAAATACCAGGAGCACCTGGTTGATTTTAGTTTTTGTTTGCCTATACGAAAATATAATTACTTTTTATTTAATTAGCAGTTCCCCCCCATGGAGCTTTATTAATCCTAGCTTGAAAATTCGGCTTCCCTGCCGGGCTCGTAACAACTGTGCAAGACCGGAAGTGACTCTGCCGTATATAAACGGATAGGAACAGAGCGCATCATCTTTCATCCAACCCACATGAACCTAGTCCATTGTGGGGAGGCTGGGTGGATAAAAGGTAATGTATATTTTCATATAGGCAAAAAAAAACTAAAATCAACCAGGTGCCCCTGGTATTTTAGTCTTTTTATTGCCACGAAAATATCATTACCTTTTATTTAATTAGCAGACTTCGTCAATCCCAGAGGTGGGTTAGGTTCAGAGTACCCACGTTACGAATGAGCCGGCAGTCCTCTTATTTTTATATATTTATTCTGAATGGAGCATGCAAACATCCATATCCCATAGACCCGGGATCCTCGGTCCCAAGGGTTAACAAGCAGGAAGATCCGATGCCAGGGATTGAGATGTTCGGTTCAACGCTAGGGGAAAAGCAGGAATGCAGCTAAAATTAAAATGCCAATCCTACCTTGATGGGAAGCAGGCTTGAATGCCTCAATGATCCGATACTGGAACCGTCGACTGATGAACATCGGAGGATCGCTGGAAGAGAACCAGGTTCATCGCAAGCCGTTGAGAATGGCCTCGTATGTAGATAAAAACGGAGACCCAAAATTGCATGTCGTTCAGCGAGACTGGAACCAAGAAGGTCCTTTGAGCGAGCGGCACAGGAAGAGTCCCGATAGCGGCCCAAGGGTGGGATCGGGTAGACGGATCATGGTGAACTAAAACCGTGAGGCAGGATGAACAGGTTGGGAGGATCGATATTATAATAGGACCAGACAAGTGAGAATGATCGTTGTTGCAGCGGTCGAAGTACGGTTGAAGCTAATAAAGCACAGTCTAAGCATCGGAGAACCGGTATAGAGACACAGGTTTGGATTGGTAGCGATGCGAAGACTTAAAAAAGTGAATCGGAAATCCCGAGACGATGATGGATCGCAGTTGAAACAGTTGGGGGTCACCGCCGGTCCTGGTCATTGTTTGTAGTTTTTTTTTTTTGGTATTGTCTAATGTTGCCGGATAGTGCCGCAAGAAGGTGAAATAGTAAATGACAGGAGTTTGTTGAATACGCTTCGGATTGTCATAAATTTTAAAATGCAGGAGGGGTAATGGTCCCAACCTCGTGACTGGGATCGGAAATCGGGAACGGAACACCTCGCCGTGCCTAGAACCTACAAAGGATATGGAAGTGGTTGAAGCGTTTTTATGAGGGATGATGCGAAAGCCCAGAGCAACACCTTTTGGCACGGCGCCGTCATGGGAAGCAGGGAAGGGTTCTGATGGACGAATCCGAGTGTCGTACGATTCCCGGGAAGACAGGCACAAAAGACGGGTGCATGACGGGGAAGCAGCAGCACGAGACATGTCTGTTCGAGGGGGCATGGGTCACCAGAAAGTTCCTGGTCGTCGTGAAGCACCGCAGTCGGATCGATGGCGGACCGGAAGGAAGGATCGGACGAAACACAAGGCTGCATAGTTGCTGGAGCCAGGGGTTCGCATGAAGCAGAAGACCTCATCGTCGAAGTAGGAGGAGGATCGAGTTGGTCTGCAACCCTTGGCGTGGGAGCCTGCGGTGGTATAAAAAACAACGCAGCAGTTGCAGACTGATCCTCGTAAGGAGAGGGGAGCGGAGACTGTGCTGCTTTATGAATGGCGCGGACAACTGAAGTGGCTAGAGAATCCAACGGGAGCAGAGAATCGCGTGGGGATCGGAATCCGATGACAGCTGGAGCTCCGTGTAGACGTCTGGTCCAGGATCGGCTGCAATAAAACAACCACCACGGCGGGGAAGAAGGTAGAGGCGAAACCCCCGGAAGCCTGTGCCGGCGCAGACAGTAATCCATACGTAAGCGGCAATGCCGGTAACGTAGAAGGTCCAGGGAGTCCGAAACCCTGACGAGTTCAGATTGCAAACTCAGATTCCGATCCTCAGCACCGGAAAGTAACGATCAAAGAAACGCATTCTCCTCGCGAAGTTTCGTAAGTTCTGATGCGAAGCTCTCCGCCCATGAAAGGACAAATTGAAGATTAAAGTCCACGTTCTCTAGATCCTTGGTGGAAAGCTGTAAACCTCTGGTTAAAGCTGCCTAAATTGTTGAAGCTGGCGGGAACGGGGCAGGTGTGGATGACGGTGGGGTGATGACCTTCTCGATGCCGGAATGGATCGCAGGAAGCGACGACTCCACTGCGGAAGTAATTGTGGCCTATTGTGGGGATCGAGAAACAGTTGACACACGAGGCGGTGGAGTATGGTGAAACCGACGAGGGGCCATTGGATGCCAAACATTTTTGATCTTGATGCCCTGTGGGGGGGGGGGGGAAAGGCCGGGCGGTAGTGGCGAACCCCAGACGTACCGGCGATCGCAATGGAAATTGCAGGAGAGACTTTAGAACGAGACGATACCTTGGATGACGAACCTTGAAAGCGAGACTACTTCTTAGATGGTTTCTTCACGGCTGGTAGTTCAGGTTCATTGGAAGGAAACGATTCATAGTCGGGTAGTGCAGGGAGTTCTTTTAAGTTGCCGTTGACGATCCGCACGCCGGCGTGTGCTGCCGAATCTCGGCCCAATCCTTCTTGGAGATGGAGAAACAGAAGATCGTATCCGTTGCATTGGCGATGGTGCTGGCAACAGGGGTACGGGTCAAAATGTTCCGTAAACCCTGTGCGAATCCTAAACAAACACACGGAGTGGGATCAGGCACATTGATGAGTCTTGCCGGAAAGAGGTTTTCGGGCAAGGCGTCGGACGATATTGTAGCAGTGATGACCACGAAGAACCGTTAAAATTTGAACGAGAGCGCCATCGAAGAAGGCGCCCACTGGTGGCGGGTTGACGCAACGAGCAAGAGGTCCCGGATGTAGATGAGATTAAAGGACGAAGAGCATGGTAACGCCGCCAGCTTGGTACCGCAAAGTTGTTGAAAGTGCCTCCGGTGGTGGATTGGCGCAACGAGGAAGAGGATCCGGACGCAGATGAGGATCGGAAGGCGTTAAGTGAGATGATACTGCCAACCGGGTATGTATGACGTAGGCACTGAAACCGAGGGAGGCAATCGGCCGTCCTGGAAGCAGTGGGATCGGGATTGAGATCGAAGTAGAAAGCAGGACCGAGTTTCAGGGCGCCGGGAGGAAGAGAAGATGCCATATGCGCACAATAAGCTAGATGGGTTTCTAGAGAACGAAAGCGGTTCCGATGTAGTGGTGGCGAAGTCGTAGGGTGGATGCAGATCATGGTCATGGTGGTAGAGATGAAGGCTTAGGTACCGCCGGGATCCAGGAAAAAAGTTGTTCGTGGGATCGGGAAACTGGACTGGACATCGGGCCGGATTGCTGCGTCTGAATTCAAGAGGCCATTGGATCGGAGCTGTAATTAGTCGAAAGCTTCAATCTGAGGTGGAGAGGCAATCCGAAGGGTCAGGATTGACGTTGACATTGGAACCGCCCAAAGATGAAGCCGAAAGATGATCGTGGTAGGTCACGGGATAAATCCTCCGTGCAGGACCGAAAGCTGGAAGATGGTGATGTATCGGAAAACAGGCTGGGATTGCGAGGAGTGGACCGGAGAGATGCATGAAGGGGCGTGATCCCCCATATCCGCGGAAAGGGATGGGAGGCACAAAGAAGTGGTGAAGCAGGGCTAAGAGGTAAAAAGTCCCGGGAGGATGGGTCGCAGTCCGTAGAAGCAGAGGAGTGAGGCTCGTTGCAAAACAATCGTGATGGCGATAGTAGGATCGAAGCTGGATGCACTGGTAATGGAGGATCGGAGACCCCCGTAAGACAGAAACAGACGGGACTTGCTGATGTGTCGCAAAAATGCCTCTGAAAAGTGGTCAACAGAACCAGTAGACGTACGCCAACTGGTGGTGAGTAACGGGGCGGCAGACTAGGCGCCGATCCTAAGGGAGTTGTGGTTACAGGTGAAGGCAGCATCGGGCGAAGCAATCGTTGCTGCAGCCCGAATCGGCGAATTTTTCAACAGGTCGGGAATTCTTGTAGAAACCTTGAGAAGATATAAGATGGAGGTTGCACACCTTGTGAGATCCTGGGTCTTGGGTGAGGCCGTTGAGTGAGGCGGACTGATGGCGGTACATCAGGAACGGCAAAGACTAGGGTATCCTCTTGGCCAGGCAGAGGAGAGGGCACTGGATCCCCCTCCCCGGGATCGGAGCACGATCCCACCCCAGGTGAGAGGACTGGTGAATCCATGGGATCGATGATGCTAGAGCTCCTGGGACAACCGACTAGTGCGATTGCCTAGGAAGAAAGACGATGCGCTCCTTTCCGTTTATATATGGCAGAGTCACTTCTGGTCTTGCACAGTTGCTATGAGCCCGGCAGGGAAGCCGAATTTTTAAGCTCGGATTAATAGAGTTCCATGGGAGGAAAACAGCTAATTTAATAAAAGGTAATGGATATATTTGTGGCAATAAAAACATTTTTTTGGCTCTTAAAATATGTTAAATATTATTTGCGAAATTTGTAAAAAAAATAGGAGTGTAGGATATGTGTCGCTAATTTTTTCAGTGGCAAAGCCAGACGGATCGATCAGGATAATTTTGAACCTGAAAGGCTTGAATGAGTTTGTAGTGGTACGGAAGTGCTACTTGGATACACTACCGAGGGTAGTAGAGCATTTACAGCCAGGGTGGTGGATGGCTACAATTGATCTGTCTCAAGCGTACTATGCAGTGGCAGTAAGGGGCGGTGCACGACGATTGTTGATGTTTTCCTGGCAAGGTTGTCTTTACCGTTTTTGTGTGCTGCCATTTGGGTTGGCTTCGGCCCCGGGTACTTTTATGAAGCTTATGTCAGTGGTGAGGCGCTTCTTGCGCCGGGCCGGTGTGTTAATTTTCGTTTACCTGGATGATTTTGCAGTAATAGGCCCGTCCGCAGCAGGTGTGCGGCGGGATGTGCGGAGAGTGTTGGAAACCTTGCGGAGGTTAGGTTTTTTCGTAAACTACAAAAAGAGTGTGCTGGTACCGTCGCAGGCTTTGCAATTTTTGGGTGTGATGTTGGATCTAAAGTCAAGCCCGTTTTGTGCTGCTGCCTGAGAAACAGGCTTGTATGGTGCGCTTGGTTGCGGGACTGCAACGAGACCCTGTCACGGATGTTAAGGAGCTTCAAAGGTTGTTGGGGCTGGCAGAAAGTTTGTTGTGTGCCGTGGAGAACGGCAAGTTGCACACGCGTTGGTGGTAACATGACCTGGTGACCTGGTGTCGTGCAGGAGTGCACGGAGGAAGCCTCTCTCGATTTGACTTCCGATTGTGTACTGTGGCATTCCAAGAGATTTGTAGGTGGTTTGGGACGCCAGACGTGGACGTGTTCGCATCGGAGGCGACGGCCCAATTGCAGCGATTTGAGTCGTGGGGACGCTGCCCGGGGGCAGAGTTTGTGGATGCGTTCAGTGTGAACTGGGGCCCGTTCTTTCCGTATCGTTTTCCCCCGTGTCCTTTAATTGGACGTTGCGTAGAGAAGCTCATCGTGGATCGAGTTGAATGGGCAGTACTGGTGACACCGGACTGGCAGTGTGCAGCCTGGTTCGTCCGGCTGTTGGCCTGCGCCAGGGAGGGACCGTTTCCCTTGCGGAGCGCAGGGGCCCTCCTCTGGGACCCGTACTTGGACGCCGAGGTGGCGGATGAGTGGGGTCCCTGGGTAGTCTGGGGTGTAGGTACAGGTTGATTATTAAGTGGGACCAAGGTCACCACAGCCATCTTTGGAGCGATTCCGAGGTGTGCACTGCTTCCTTATCTATCCCAATCTCTTAACACAGTGAGGAGGATTCTACGAAGGAGAAATGAAGATTCTCCCAGAGAACTTGTTCTCGCCTGGAGAATCTAAGTTCTCTGAGTCGAATCCGACGAAACTGTGTTACAAAACAGGGCCCGCCCGCCTCCCTGCATGGAATCGTACGTTCACAGCAAGAAAAGAGTGAGTGGACGCGGACAGGGTAGGGGGAAGTGGGATAGAGGCGGAAGTGACGCTATATTTTGCATAAATGACTGCGTTAATGAGGTAAAAAAGCGCCATAGGCATAGGGAAGGATCCCAATCTTGTAACACAGTTTCATCGGATTCGACTCAGAGAACTTAGATTCTCCTGGAGAGAACTAGTTCTCTGGGAGAATCTTCATTTTTGCGCAGGATGCTCCAAATAGTGAGAAGGTATACATGCTCTTTTAAATGAACAGCGTATAGCCTCTTTACTGAAAGATGCAGTTTATATTCTTTGTAAGAAAAAAGTTGTGAATATTGCATAATGGCTGAATATACGAGTCCCTAGTTACAGATAATTGATAACTAGGTGTGTCTAACTCTGTAATAAGGCCACTAAAAGTTAATTAAGTGGTTCGCAACGACACAACGCTCGGGTTTTTTTCTTAGCACATGAAACGTTTTCTAAGCTATAGTTTAAAAAAATGTGTCAAATCACGCGTCAACATTTTCACCAAGCACTTCCAGGAGCCGATAACCATTTCAGAATGAGCTCCATTCACACGACGGCCTCAAAACGAATTTAGGGCTGGTCAGAAACTTTACACAACTAAAACTTTGATCTAAATAGAGACTTATTGTGTGCAACATATGCACTATGAACATAGCTGAACTGGCATTAAAACAGATATTGTACTTTTCGACAAAATGTAGTCTACTGGAGCTAAGTATGATTAAAAAAAAAAATCCAACGAAAATACTGGCAACCGGCATTTACAGTGGTAAATTGAAGACATCAAAGGAAAAAATTACACTTTACCACACACTTCGAACCCAGAGCACAAGTTATTTTTTTTTTTGGCTTGCTGCTGTGCGTTTGAAGTGTGTGGTAGAGTGTAATTTTTCCCTTGATAAGGAAAACCATTGCCCACATCTGAAGTATCACTAATTAAAAAATACCGCACATCCGTGTCTGTTTTTTAGTACTGCACAACTCCTGAGCACCATTTAATTAACTCTTAGCGGAGTAACATGGTAACGAAGCTTAGCATATAAAATGACGAGTACCCAGCACAGAACTGACCACCAGGCAAGCTTGAAAACCAAGCAATTTTTTTTCTTGTAGTTTCATAATGTGACGTCTCCAAGTTGGGCTTATCTACTACCCTATCTTCAGTCCTTGACGGCCCTCTTGAGTTGAATACTGTCCAAGTGCATGGCCCAAACTTAGTGCGTCAATATCATTAAAAAAGGTTTCGAATTACACACTTTCAATTTGGTATTATTTCCTGTTGTCGGATGAAGATTGTATGTGCTCTTGAAGTTGCATCAGATTTTTTAAAAATTCACTCATGTAAAACTGGACTTTACTAGTCCGCTACACTTTCACTGTCTGATTAGTGAGAGCATTTATTTTTTATTTGGCTTATTTAAAGTTGAATTCGCAAAACTTTTATCCAAAATACTATGTAAAATCAAAATTGATCATTTAGCTGTTTGTATTTCAAGCCACTGTTAATTTGATAAAAAAAAGGGGGGGGGGGAGGGTGGCCCGTAACCAAGTTATAATTTAATTTTACAATCTTACTTCTGTGCCAGGGAGGATGTTTAGGCCTAACTCCATCGCAAAAAATTCTGCGTTTATGCGATCAGTCATGAACGTGATCTGGGTTCGACCTACCATTAGCACCATGAATTTATTCTCAATTGTTCAGGAATTTAGGTTTCTTTGTGGTGTAAAAGTCCAATACCTGTCAATTTTTGCATTATTGCCTCAATGGTGCTGCTGGATGCTTGAGATTTGTTTGGCCTCCTCAGTGACCCAACCACGCGTGCGCATGCGTGGCCCTCCCTATAAGAATGGCGGCTGCGAGGGGTTGTCATTTCTTTATCTCAAGCCGCCGCCATAGAAGGCCGCTCGTTCCGCTGGTTCTTCGCTTTCGTCCGAATACACCGTAGCTTCTACCCCGTGCTGTTCACGGCTCCGCTCCGCTTCCCGTCGATGTCCGACTTTTATCGCCTGCCTTTCAGCTGTTCTCTGAAGCCAATTCTTCATTAGACCTGGGAACAACGTGGCTCCCTTTCTGTGTCTCCCGGGATCGTCCCGTCTTCCGTTTGTGCAGTCGGTATTCCCCTGCGTTTCTGTCGACCATTTCATCTTGAAGCTGGCTCCTTGGACAACTCCTCCTTCAGTAGAACAGACGGTTCTCTCTCCTACCTTTCAGCTAACACTACCATCATGGCTCCTGCCCTTCGATGGATCTGAAGACACCGTGGCTTCCTTCTCGTGCATCCCGGGATCGTCCCACCTTCCGTTCAGCAGTAGGAATTCTCCTGCCTTTCGGTCGACCTTCTCTCCTTGAAGCTGGCTTCTTGGATCACTCCGCCTTCAGTCACCGACCAGGTCTCCCTCCCGTCTTTCAGCTGACACATCATCGTGGCTCTTACCCTTCGATGGATCTGAAAGCACTGTGGCTCCCTGCCCGTGCCTCCCGGGATCATTCCACCTTCCATTCGTGCAGTTGAAATTCTCCTGCCTTTCGGTCGACCTTCTCCTCTTCATGCTGTCCCTTTGGACCACCCGCTTCGGCTGTACGATCAGTTCTCCCCGTAACCTTTCATCCGGCTCGACCGTCTAGATGCTAGCCTCCGATGGATTTCCCAGGACGGCCCTAACCACCGCTGTCGTAGACGGGATTCCCCTCTGCCTTTCAGCCGCTCCCTCTTCCGCCCAGAATGCCTTTCGGCCATTCTACCACTTCATGAAGCTAATTCTTCATTGGCAACCCGAAAAGTACCGCGGCTCTCCTCTGGTGTTCCAGCCACCATCTGCAAGTACAGCTCGTCCCGCCTTTCGTTGCTGGTCTTTTCATGAAACTGCCTTTACGTTGGTTCCGCTCTCATCAATCTCCTCTTACACTGGGATGTCGACACTCCCTCCAGCCTTCCGTGGTTTTGCCAAACCACCCGATTCGTCCGCACCTCTCCCCTTCACCGCCCTTTTGCACCGGCCTTTCACTGGGTTCTGGAAATCCAAGTTTCCAATCCGTATCGACCTAAACCACCTCACCTCCGTTGCAAACATAGTTTCTTCTTGGCCTTTCGTTCATCCTCCTCTTCACGACGCTGACCCGCTCGTACTCCGGTACCATCGAATCTTCCGGGCCTTTCTGTTAATGTCCCTCCTACTGCAGCCTTCAATGGATTCTCCTCGCCTTTCGTTGACTCCTGATCATCCCTTCCACTACGGGAAAGTCTCAACTCCTGCAATTAACCTCTCACCGTGTTGACTTGGCCTTTCGACCCACCTACTCACCTGTCATCACCTCCTCTCTGGCACAGACCCCGTCTACCGTCCGTACACTTTCATCTAAGCCGTGGCATCGCCTGCCTTTTGGCCATTGACGCCTCCTCTTTCCTCCAGTCGGCTTGCACAGATCGCTCCACCCTTTCTCGCCGGGAACCCTCCTTTCAACCGCCGTCTTCCCGGTCAGGCCGCAAGATCCTTTCGTCTGTTTTCTCATTCCAAGAGATTCTTCCCGCACCTTCAGGTCCTCCCACAAGCATCCCTTCAAGTGCTCAGCCATTGGTTGTTCCGGAACTCACACCTACTTCATCAATCTCAGCCTTTTGGCGGGTGTCGACAGAATACCATTTCCAACACTCGCCGAAATGTTTCTCTCGTCTCGGCCTCACAAGCAGAAAAAAGAAAAAAAAAACGACAATAAAAAATAGCCACTCGAGTACTTCGACAACCATCTTGATGATCTTCTGGCCCTCCAACAAAGAGCCGACACCCACTTCCTTTAGAAACAATCCCGCCTATCAGAAGCCTGGAAAGCCATCAAACAAGCTTTCTCCTCCCACGATCTGCAAACTTACTCTCTTTGGCTGTTCGACAACTCGCAACGTTATCAACCTCTTCTCCCTGACATGACCGAAATCTGCACGGTTCCTACCACCGACATACCCTACCACCGACATACCCTGCGACCTATGCAGATCTAAGGCCAGAAACTACTGCATGGGTCTGCACTCCCACCCTACTCTCCAGGATCACTAACTGGAGACATCTAGCCGGCCAACCTCTCCATTCCACTAAAGCCAATTTCTTCGTTCATTTTTCAAGTAACTCTCATTACGGCATCCGTTTTTCGTCTCAAGGACTTCCCGAAACTCCCCTCTTTTCCCCTCTCTGAACTCCGAGAGGAGACCTTAGGGTGACCAACGTTATGGCCGGCTAGACAAAAGTTCAAGTCATCCAAATTTAAATTTTCCTTTTTCGACACCCAACTCCAAAAAAAAAATATGTAGTGCAACAAAAATTCACACAATACCCAGTACTCTGAACATTACCCCCCATCTGGAATTTGCAACATCCAAACATCCCTTGGACATTACAATCACCAAAAAAGACCCTTCATTCCAACTTTACCTTGATAATTTCCTTGTAGTGGCGTTCGGGTTCCACGGCAATGAAGACCCAAGGAACCCGCACGCCACTACAAGGTAATTATCATGGTAAAGTTGGAATGAAGGGTCTTTGGAGGAACATTTTTCGGGTGTAGTGGCATTCGGGTTCCACGGCAATGAAGACCAAGGAACCCGAACGCCACTACAAGGTAATTATGACCCTCCTTCCTTTTCTCTCTCCTCTAAAAAAAAAATCACGTTCAAACCTGGGAAGGAATTTCTTCTCGTGTTAACTCTCGAAGTGCATACTCTAGAAGACCACCATGGGTGACGCCTGCCTCAGAACCTCAGGGAACTCGGTCAAAAGGTGCCCACCACCTAATTTGATGAGGTCGGCCTGTCAGTGCAAAAACTGACAAGTGTTGGACTTTTACAGCACAAAGAAAGAACATTTTGCCTGCCCCAGCTAGGCCGGCTAAAAATGGTTTCATTTGCTGAAAAAGTACAATACCTTAAGGCCCTCCCTGCCTCCCCTCTCGAGTCACCTTTTGACACAATTGAGAGACAAAGAGATGGCAGGCCCCTCGCAGCCGCCATTCTTATAGGGAGGGCCACGCATGCACACGCGTGGTTGGGTCACTGAGGAGGCCAAACAAGTCTCAAGCAGCTAGCAGCATCATTGAGGCAATACTGCAAAAATTGGCAGGTATTGTACTTTTTCAGCCGGCCTGACTGGGGGCTAAAAATGTTCTTTATCATTGTAATAGTTTATTTAGTTTACTGAAGCTTTTAGTTAATTTTGATGCAGAAAAACCATGATTTAAGCGGATAAAGCGTTGATTTTCTTGAATGTATGAAGGTTTTAGTCAAATTCTAGCTGAAAAAGTTGCGTCCTAATATTCTTTTTTACGATCTAAAATTAAGATTCGTAAAAGTCAAAAATCGTGACCTAGGTACCCCCGCCTCCTTCCCCCCGGGGGACTGAACTAGGTAATTTCACGTTTGCTGACAAAGTATTTTTGGGGGTTGGGCGTGGCTTTTCCAGATCTTATGGTGACTTACGTATGGTATTTGAAGGAACTGAATAACTTCCATGAAAGCTGATATGTATTCGGCTTTTATACATACTAAAATATTATGCCTGTCCTAAAGCTAGAAAGGATAGGCTGTGTTGGCAGTTGGTAACAGACAGTTTCTTAAAGCATTAACACAGGTATTTAATACATTGCATGATTAGCATGCTTTACCATGATAGGCTGGCTATTAGCAAGATGCACAGAGCAGAGAACAACCAATGGCATATAAGCAACTAAAGAATCAACCAAGGAGCAAGGATGAGCGAATTTATGCCAAATCCCAGTATGAAACATAATAAACTGACAAAGAACACTTCTAAAATTCGTGAATTGCAAATTAGCTACTCATTACACCAAAGTTGCCGCTTCCATCACATGCGACATGATGAGTCATTTGTTTTAAAAGATACTTGTTGGGTTCTGCAATGAGCAAACTAGTAGTTTTCAAGAATGTATGGTCACCACAGTGTGCCCACCATCGCAGTTCATTGTAAGACAGCCTGCATTGTTGTCGGCTTGGCGGCCACTAGCTTTGGTACTTTAAAGAAACCAGAGCTGAGCGTATTTTAAGATGGTGAGGACAAATACCTATGCGGCAAAACTGCTTGAAAATTGTTAAAAATGGGCAATTTGTGCCCTGACAAGCAATAGTTGTATTTCAATCAAGTGCATAAACTGTTTCAATGTGATAAAAGTGCGTGAAGATCGTTGATTTCAGCTGACTACTATACTGACTACAGACTAATTCCGCTCATATAAAATAATTTATGCGACAGATACAAGTGAAATTTGGTGTTCAACACCCATTTGACTCCAATAGGTGCCTTTTATGGTTTGACGTTTGGGAGACATTAACTAAAAAAATTGCAATCATTTGTAATGCTATTTTTCTGCATGTTGGGGAAACGACATTGCGCCGGCATGGGGGGGGGGGGGGGAAAGACGTCCCTGTTAAAAGCAGTAGCAAATTGCTACGAGAAAGTGAACGAGAATCTCTGACTACACCAACCTACTTTAGGCTTGTCAAGCACTTTAGGCCATAGTTAATTTTAGTTTTATAAAATAGTTTAAATAGTATTTTGAAACAAATACTTTGCCTAACACACAATTTTTCTCTTTATAGGCCACTGTTACTCCTAACAACTATGCCGTATTCAAGTGTCCCATGCCTCAAGAGTCAACAGTTATCACCTTTTACATTGTTGGTGGTATATCATTGCTGGTGTGGATTATTGCAACAAGACGACGTCTTTTTAAAACTAGTCATTACACAAAAGTTAGCTAGCATGCTCTCATTAACATTCAAGGAAATAAATAGGTTATTACAAAAAAAACATTGATTCCTGATTTAGTGATTTATTATAAGTATGAGTAAAAGCCAGTATTATGCACAATTTAAAACACAGTACGTTTCGGGAAGTCATCCTCCTGTTTTCAGGTGAAAACAAAACACTCAAATTTTTAAAATTCATGGTAGTATCTGCTGAGTCACCAAATCAATCAAAACAACCCAGTTCAGGCACTGGGCTGGGTTGCTTTTATTGATTTGGGGACTCGGCAGACACTACCATGAATTTTCAAGATTTTAGTGTTTTGTTTTCACCTGAAGACGGGAGGTTGATTTCCCGAAACGTAGTGTGTTTTAAATTGTGCATGATACTGGCTTTTACTCATACGTGTCAGCTAAATGTGCTAAAACTACTCAATTAACAGTTTATTAACATCTTCAACTACACGGCAGCTGTAGGAAAATGCATAATATTTTCATAATTACACTCCATTACCGCAGCAGTAAGTCCTTGTTATAACAAAATTAATGGGAACCTAAACAAATTTTGTTATAATCATATTTCTTTACATCCCGACATAATGAAATATTTGTTATAAAAAAAAAAATGAACAACAAAAATTTAAACCATTTTTTGTGCAAGCCGAACTTTAAAACAAGTTATATTTGTGGTGTGGTAGTCAACTGCAATAGTTGCTTGCTGGAATGCCATATTTGCCGCAATCTGGCCTTTATTTTTCAGCATCAACATCTTTTAACAGTAGGGAATGGTATTAATGGTCTTTTGGCAGGGAATGGTATTAATAAGGTGGTGTGTAAATTGAGATAAATGTTGAAATGTACTGCTGGGAATGGAAAATAGCTTTATTTAAGCTGGATGTTACATCAGAGTTGGTGCAAGAGGGATTACATTAACTAATTTGTATACGACACGTAACAGGAATTGTTGGTAACCTAGTTAAAAACCTGATTTTGTTTTCATGATCGTCTTAGGCGGAACTTACTGTAGCATGAAAGGTTATTACTCGAAAATACCAATACACGGCAACTACAGTCGTAATATTGTGCCATTATAAAAGGGGAAAAAAACTCGCATTACCACAAAAGGAGAACAATCTTCTTAGTTCTGCTTAATTTTTCGGTGGATTGGCCGACCACCTTTATCAGGAGTCGCGCAAATTAGCACAAACTTCCTTCACATCGCGTAGCGACAATTTTTATATTGAACCACGCCGGTCCAATGTAAATGTAGGCACAAGCTTTTCGTGTAATTATTAAGGGTGAATCGGTTGTTTTATTGTACAACTGGCCATAAGGCACTCCCATCTTGTGATGAATTGTTGCAGACGGGAGTTAATCAATTACAAAATCGAAAATTTATCAAGATTCACACAAGTTAATTCAACTACCTATTGATATTCAAATGCTTAAATAAATAAATAAATAAGTTCTGTCCACCGTAGAGGGGGACAAGGTTACACAAGGGCAAGGCCACTGACTCTGTCCCATAGAGGAAAAAAAAAGGTGCAAAGAGACAGGGGATCCATGGGAGTTTTGGTAATTTCCGGAATACTAAAAGTATCAATAAGTCCTACGGAGGAAGTGAGACAGGTCACAAGTAGAAAGTAGTCTGCGGAAGGCAGAGGCTTACTGGCGGGTCAAGAGGCCAGTTGGGAAGGTGACTGCCAGGGGCCACTTTTAATAACTTATTATGGGAGAGCCAGGGACGTAGCAAAGTTTATTTGGCTTTGGTTGGGTGGGTGGGGGGGGGTTAGACAGTTAAAATGTGTGAAATCATGCATTGCAGTTAGGAAGGTATTAGGATCGACGGGCCATGGCGCTGTGAGCTCCCCCACCCACGGACGGAATTTTAGGAATTCCGAGACCTTTCCTGGCTTCAAACGATACGTATTAGACATTAGTAGGGAAATGAACATTAGGGAAAGACATTTAAAAAAAAAAAAAACCCTCACATGCCTTAGAAGAATGCTGGACACCAGGTACATTCACGAAGACTCAGAACTTTTTTTTATTATGAAAAGCAAGTGATTTAACCCTAGTGATTACCTAATAGGTCCAGTGTTACGTGTTATCACACTGCAGGTAGCCTATTTCGGCATTTCGTGGGGTGGGATTTTCAACAACAGTGTTTGATGCAAATAATAAACTGCGGAACCAGAACAAAGTTTGGGGGTTCACCGATTGTTTTTTTTTTTCAATTTTTTTGATTAATTTTTGTCTTAGTTTAGCTACATTTTTCCGAACAATTTCGGCAATTTTTGCGAGTTAACATGGAGGGGGCCACAGGCCCTTCGGCTTCATTCTCCTCGGTGCCTTTCTTGGATCTGCCCTCGACAATAATTGAATCTCAATTTCTACATTTTAAAACATGGAAATAGGACCTAAACCTAGTTAAAGACACGAACTTGCTAGAAGTAAATGAAAGACAAAATTGAAAATTTAAGGTGACTTTCAGCGAAAATGGTCATGGTGCCAAGGTTCTAGGCCAGGCTTTAGTATTTGTTAGATTTCGGTCATGTGACTGTTATGGTATATTTTGGCTGATGTGCTTTAATTCTTATTTTACCTAATTGTGGGAAACACACATGACGATAATGTGATACAGATCATTCTCAATTGGGTTTCTCTGCAGCTTGAAAAAGCAAGGAGTAGGAAAAATTCAGGGCTTACCTTCCTAAGCGGAGACTGTACGTGTCAGTTTTATACCTGGCTGCAGAAGTATTAGTTTTATCACCGAATTCTAAGTTCTTTTGACCGGTCGCAGAACGGACTTTAATCAAATTTTTCCTAACCAAAATGGCCTTCTGTTCCTCTCCCGACTTTCCCATTTTAAAGCATATTGAAGATTTGTCATCGGTCCGCTTATTTCCGTGACAGAAGAAACGTACTCGTCACTTTCTCTTATGACCTCCATAGTTAATAGTGACCGAACGATCCGTGCGTTAATGTCCTGTTAGTTAATGCTATCACTTCATACAAAATGCGTACGTACACTATGTAACTTCAAGAAAAGCGGCTTCCAAGCAATACGCAGGCGCAGCTGCTCGTTCATGCATTCATTAATCGTAGTGGCGCCAGAAACCGCATCTAGTAAACAGCGGCCTTTTGCGGTTGAGACTCGAAATTTCGGCGTCGTATTTGGAGGACAAAAAAGACTTACCAAAACCTTCGTTGCTTGCAAACTGAGAAGGGTCAATTTAGTAGGTACAGCTGAAAGGTGTGGAACTTAGCACGAATACATAAAAGAGTAACAGACTATTCCAAAAATTAAATATTTAAAATAATACACTGAATTTCCTTTTTAACTTATTTATTTCTGCTGAGAGACTACTAGGGTAAGAGACCAGTCGGGAATTCCCGACCCCCCGACCTTGCCAGTCCGCCTCTGGCGGAAGGTATGCAGGGAATTGGTTGAAACCACAGCCTCAGTCGGGGAGTTCCAGCATTGAACTACACGTGACGCGAGTCAAGTCGCGACCCAAGAGCTTGAAGTTTAAGCGAGTGGCCCCGAGTATTGGAGGAACTGGAAAAAGTAAAAAATGGAAAGTCAACAGGAAGGAGATTGTGAATTATCTGGAAAGTCTAAACCAGGTCAGCACATAGCCTACGCAGTTCAAGGGGGTCTAGGCCAGAAAGGCGCAGACGATCAGTATAAGAAAGGTGCCAGAGACCAGGTAGAGACCGAGTGAAGGAACACTACACCGATTCCAATCGGTCAATGTCTTGGAGAAGGTGGGGCGACCAGACGGAGCTGGCGTACTCCAGTATAGGCCGTACGTAGACTTTAAAAGCCCACACGTGCATACGGAGATTTACAAGAGCAAAATGGCAATTAACAATATGCAAACGGCGAAAAGCCTTGGTAACCAGCATCATACAATGTGAGGTGGACTTACGATGACTTGTGAACCGTACACCAAGGTCCGTAACCTCAGACTTAACATCAAGAATGTGGTTTCCAATGGAGTAACAAGGAAGCAAAAAGGTCTTCCGATATGAATAGAGTGGCACTTCTCAATTGAGAGAGGCAGTTGCCAGTTAATTGACCACTGGTTAACAGCAGTGATGATGGTTGAAAGACGATGGTGGTCCTCCAAGTCGATGACCTCCGTCCCAGTCTTCACATCATCAGCAAACTTAGAAATTAGGTCTGAGGCTGGCTGGACAGAAAACAGAAGGTTCCCAACAAAAAGGACAAAAAGGATAGGTCCAAGCACAGACCCCTGAGGGACTCCACTAGTGGTATAAAGAGGTGCTGACAGAGTATGGTTGACCAGAACACGTTGGCTGCGATTGCACAAAAAAGCTCTCAGTCAACGCACTAAAGCAGCATCTAATCCCAACTGCTCAAGTTTAAAAAAAAGCTTCTGGTGAACCAGCGAGTCAAAGGCCTGTTTAAAGTCGAAGTAGATTACATCCGACGCAATTCCCAGGTCAGCTGCCAAGGTCCAGCGATCCAGGGCCAGCAGAAGCTGCGTTGACATGGAGCGGTTAGGAAGGAACCCAAACTGATTGGAGTTTAAAAAGATTGTATAAGATGCAGTGGTCCAGCATAGAGTTTCTGATGAAGGACTCCATGGTTTTACAGATGACAGATGTCAGAGCAATTGGTAGAGAGTTCGAAGTGAGAGATGCATTACCCTTTTTGAACACTGAGACAACGATTGCCTCGGTCCACATGGAGGGAACAGACCCACTCAAAAAGATGAAGAAAACAGAAGGGAAAGATGATATGCAATCTCCCTGGTAATCTGTTTGTAGAAAAATGCAGAGAAGCCTTCATGGCCAACGGCATGGCTCTGACGTGTTCGAAGAAGTATCTCTTCGATTATGCATGGTGGGAAAAGTTGAACAATACAGGTGACAGGAGATGGACCCAAATAAGGTGGTAAGATGGAGTTATCAATAACTCCATTTGCCACGAACTGAGAGTTAAAAGCAGAGGTTCGTTCGAAATTATCTGATAAATAGGAATTATTTACAAGGAGAGGAGGGATGGATCTAGCAGAACCAGTTTTTCTGTAGTGTAGAAAAAGAGATGAGAGGTTTCCCTCAGCAATCGTGGAGGATTCACACTTAGAATGCCATGCAGTAATCGCCTCAAGGTACTTACGTTTCTGGTTGTTGAAGGTGCAGCGAGACTCTGGCGAACTGGAGCTTTTATAAAGTCTTCAAAATTTAAGTTTAGTTCGACCAAGTATCCGGATAAACCTGAGTAGAAAGATGCGTTTGAAGACGCGAAGGTAAATGGCAAACTTCAGTAGTGTTTTGAAGGATATGTACGAAACAATCCCAGATGGATTGGGTGATTCTCCCCACAATATGAAAAGCATTTGGACCATGCAACCTGCTGAAGGAGGGAACGGAGAAGGGGGAAGTAAATTCTACCCTGCAGTTTGTGCGTTAGACAAGGGCGGAAGATTTTGGCGTTCACCAGGAAAGAGACCATGGAGTGGTCACTGGTAACAAGATGGTCAATTACTGTAGTACCGTAAACAAGGCGGTCATCCTGTGTAAAGACCAAGTCTAAAATATTGGATCCATGAGTATTTACTGAGTGAGCCCTAGGGGACGCAAAATCTCAATAAAGTCGCGGTGCTGTCGAACTGAGGCTCGACCTGTTGCCCAATCAACAGAGGAGAGATTAAAATCACCAACCAAGATATTAGAGTACGTTGGGTGAAATGACTCGGTAATAAAATCACACATATCCGAAATAGCGGCATCAGAATAACTACATGGTAAGTAGCTAAGAACAAAACGTAAGTTGAGGGATGGTATGGATGCAGACAAGGCCTCTCAAACCTGACCTAAGTGGCCCAGCACTAAGCCAATGTAGGAACAATAGACAATAATAAGCCCCCCAGCATGGGAACTCCTGTCTCGCCGCAGGACACAAAAAGGAAAGTTACCAACAATCATTTGATCAGTAAAAGATTGATTTAGCCGTGTCTCAATGATGAACAGAACATCATATTGTAAATCAGCCAAAAGCGTGTGAAATGGAATTAAGTTCATGTTGATACTACAAGCAATGAGCATTAATTACAATTCACTTAATATCGGAGGCCTGAGGATCCGAACTAGCTGTCAGGGAATGGGTAGGTGTGGTCCCAATTACAGGTTTAGGTTTCCCGTGCGATCCAAGATCATAACAATTTCATGCACACGAATTGATTTGCCTGTAGTAGTGAGGTGCAAGCCATTACGATCCATGAAGGGACGGTGCTTCCAGAGTTTCTCATTAATGCAAATAAAATTCAGGTTTTCTTCAATACACATAAGTCGTAGGAGGGTGTTGGTGTGGGAAACAACCCGGTCATCCTCTGGGCAGCGGGTGAAGAAGCGTGGAGGGAGTGCAATAATAGCAAATTTGTGTTTGTATTGGTAGTTTCTAACCAAATTTACTACATCTTTAATTTGGTTTACGATGCGATTAGGTCTAGTATTGGTGACACTATTTGACCCAAAAAACAGCAGAAAAATAGCGTCCTGTGAGACAATTTGTAAGATAGCTGGAAGCTTATGAATGATGGCATCGGCAGTGTTAGCAGGCCAGGTCCAAGTACACGAGTCAGGGTGGTTACCCACCCGCAGATCACGAGCGTACGAATCACCAATAATAATTACAGGACGGTTGTCACGGAAAGGAATAGTGTCAGGAGGACTAGCAGATGGTGGAAAGGCCTCAGTCAACATGGACGCATCGCATGAATCCTGTGGTTGTCGACATTAGAATACTTTTTTTGCTCGCAAAGCGCGTGCACTGCAGGAAACGAGGAAATAGGATCCATTCCCCGTGGTAGCCGTGACTTGGTGTAAATTGCCTAGCGTCGTATGTGGTACAGTTGGATCTGCACCAACAATATTTTGACATAGAGGGGGAGGACCGTGAGCACGGATGTTTGAGTGGCTAAGGGATGGAATGGCATTAGCATTCTGCTGCTTGCGGTAAAACGGTTTGGACAAAGACGGAGGTTGCTTAACATTTTTTGCTGGACCCGGCTGGCAAGTAGGCGCAGAGGATAGGGGAAGTATGTCCACATGCGAAGATTTGAGAGTAAAATCACCGGAGCTTGTAATAGATCACAATAAAGTGATGGTAAGATTGGTGTGCGAAGGGGTGATCCGGGTTGTACAGTGGGGAGTTTGAGTGTAGCAGTAGGCTCAGAAGCAGACGGAGGTGATTTAAATTTCGCCAAATCCTGTCGGATAAAAGAGAGGCTAGCTTCAAGTCGAACAAAAAAACCTCCATAAATTCGTCGAGCAAAAGCTTCTGTTTTGTAGCAGGGAATTAGACCAAGGCTCGAAGTCTGAGGGTACAGGTTGGCTAGTCTTCGTCGCCAGGGAACTGGCAATGGAATCGACGATTGTAGTCAGCTTGAGATTTACATCAACGATGTGAACTTCTTTTTCGAGAGCGAGACATTCAAGTCTTCCTAAGATGCTGGAGGTTTTAGTCAGTAGATTATGAATCAGCATCGGGTCCCCAGGCTGCACAGAAGAATCCATCGTGAGGAGTGGTCTATCCGAAAGGCGGGGCGAAGACTGGGGGTCAAAAAACATGGTACGGCGGCGCAATTTGTTTACACGTCGAGAATTTGGTGAAATAGGGTCAGGAGAAGCTGCTGGGGCAGGCATGGTAAAGTCATCAATGGATACCATTGGAGTGGATGTGGCACAGAAAAGAATC
Source organism: Lithobius niger (assembly GCA_023313725.1). NCBI lineage: Eukaryota > Metazoa > Arthropoda > Chilopoda > Lithobiomorpha > Lithobiidae > Lithobius > Lithobius niger. The sequence continues at coordinate 51,293 of JAHWFP010121253.1, forward strand.
ACAAATGGAAAAAAAAAATAAATAAACTCGAAGCAATCCGGACAAATAGGTCCACGCCGCACGGGAAAATAAACAAAAAAAAAATTGGTCCAGGTGATGGATTTGAACTGAGGCAGAGTCTAAACAGGATGGCAGCCTCCACGAGAAGACAGCACTAGGAATCGTTCTTAGTTTTAAGATGCTGAGAAAAACACAACGCACAAACTCACAATCAAACTCCACTAGGTCTAGGATACCTTATAATAAAAAGCGCAGTCCAATGGTGCTCAGGCAGAGATGCAGACTGCCAACAAGGGCAAGTTTGGAGAGCCAAAATTGCCAGGTTCAGCTTGGCTCAGCCTACTTTTTTTTAGCAGCAAAAGGGAGGAAGTGGAGGGACGGGTAGGAAGATAGGAAGTGAAGTGATAGGGAAGGAAGATGATGGGAGGAAAAGTTGATTATTACAGGAAGAAAAATGCCTGTCTCAGTCAACTTTCAAGCCACACCATCGAAAACTGGGAAGCAAGACGAAGATCAAACACCATAATCAACCAGTCAACATCATTTCCACAACATACACCTACGCAGACGCACCACCATTGTTCACACCAAACGAAAACCAACGTATGTACAGAAAGCAAAATTGCTAACGTTTACGTAGGACAAGAATCAGCAGCAACACGTCTATTAAACAATGTACTGACAACAATGAACCATTCAGCGCACAGAAATGACCGGTAATAATGACGTCAGCGTGTAACAAATACAGTGCAAATGCCTTTATAAGACAGGACTATTAGTAATAACAAGAATTTATAAATTCTTCGTAATAAACACAGATGCAAAGCTGTTAAGTCCAAAAGGCTACGGAAATCGGTTTGCAGCTGTATCTGTTTGCCTTTAAATGACCGGTTTTTGAAATTACAGATTTTGAAACGAAAAAAGTAGGCACAAATTGATGATTTACTGATTATTTTTAGCAGTTTTAAAAAGCAAAACGTCCATTTTACAACTTAACGTAATTTATATTTCTAGTGGTGAGTTTTATTAATGTGGCTTCGATTTTTCTTTAACAAATACTAGGCATTTTAGTAATTGTTTTCTCTTGGTCAAAATTTTTTGCCTTAAAGTTGACACACACCAAATCATGAAGAGAACGGAAAGCCAACGGCCGTGTCAGTATGGCTCAGCGGTAGAACTTCGGCCTTTAGTTTCAAAAGTCGTGGGTTCGATTCCCTGCTCAGGCAGTCTGACATATAAGTCCAAAGGGCAACATTATTAGGTTTGCATCTGTATTCACAGGCAGCATGTTTTTGTCTGTTGACTTCGTTTCGTCATGTTTTCATCTTTTTCTTTGGGGGAGCGCTGTTAGCTCCCCAAGTGCAGTACGGTACTTCAATGCCGTATCCAGTTTTTGGAGAATATTTCACACATTCTCTAGGAATTTATTCCGCATTTATGACATGTTTCAGGGATCGTGCACCTCTTTCCCTGTGCCACTGAAGAAAGGAAAAGTGGAAAGTCTATAAACACAGAGGAAAGTGTAAATCGTATGGTAATGGGATAAACAATAGGATTTATACGAAGTTTCTGTTAGTTTATGGTTTACTAGGAGTCCACACGCTCTACGACACGTGATCATAACATATTTAGCGTCGTGAAATGGTTTTAAGTTAAAACAGGGTGTCCAGGAATAATGTGAAGGGTTCCAGAATTAACAAATAAAACATACAATTTATATCAATTTTCCAAGAAACTTCAATGACGCTCTACTGAAAACACGACCTGCAATTTTGAAAGGGCCAAATTTTTTATTAAGTTATTTAATAAAGAGTAAAATGGAGACCAGTTTTGTGAATCCAAATGCAATTCTGAGTTTGATAAAGTGGAACATGTTTTTTTTTTTTTTAAATAAAACATCTTAAAATTCCACAGTTTTCCTGGATAGTATCACCGTCTCACTTAAAAGTAGAATTTTTTTTTTTATCGAGATGTCTCCTGACCGATATGCACCCAAAATTCAGATAAAGAAAACACGAACTAATTTTCGATCATAATTGTGGAGCTTAGTCACAATAAAAGACACAAACAAGTAAAAAATCACGAGAGGAACGGCCAGTTTTTGCTATAGAATAAACAAAAAGCTTGAAAGCTTCAACATGTATACACTATTTTACAACGTTTCGGGTCAGTATGTGACCCTTATTTGTTTACGCTTGATAAAGGGCCGCATATTGACCCGATACGTTGTGAAATATTGTATACATGTTGCACCTTTCAGGCTTTTTATTTGTTATTCACATTTCGGTGCTTTTATCCTTCATGCCTGTTGTTACTACACAGCCAGTACCATGTTGGTTCATTCACGAACATGGCGCTGGCTGCGTACCAACAACAGATTCCAATTCCCTTCATCTTTTACTTGTTTGTGTTTTTTATTGTGAACAAGATCCACAATTGGTACCGAAAATCAAATCGTGTTTTTAACTGCCTTGTGGGTTCGTGTCGTCAAGAGACATCTTGATTTACCACTACATCTTGCTACCTGCAAACGAATTTTGAAACTGTAGAAGTTTTGTAGGGCTCCAATAAAAGAAATTTGCGATTTTTTAAAGTTTTATTTAAAACCATGTAAAACCGGACCTTTTTTTTTTCGGACGAACAGTTGGATAAAAGATGAGGAAATTTGTTCTCATTTTTTACTGTTTTTTTCTTTAAAGAACTTGATGAACGTTTGGACCTGAAAAATATTCGGGTAGCTAGCTTTTATGGACCATTTGTATAGTTTATGCCAAACAACACTGTGTTCATTGGAACCAGAACCACACTTGATAAATAAGAAGACAAACAACAAAACCTCGAAAAACAAGCGGTTACAGCGACTACCTCGCAACCGGTCTTCTGTATACTTCCGCCACTTCCCATATATGTTGAGGCACGCACCTCTATCACGCCCTGCAACAGCGATCTCTTTTATATAATCTAAAAGCAGTAATCATCACAACTGCCGATTGAAAATGTGTTAGCATTTAGGCCTACTTTAGATTTTAGGCGTAATTGTCAGCTTTTAGGCCTATTTTTTACCTGCCGATTTAATTTCGTAAATAGCAATAACACGGTGCAACACGATGCGCCTCCCTGCACACAGATTGTGTTCGCCGAACACCACGTATATAGGTAGATCAGCGGTAGCAAGCAAACTAACGGGAGAGACGCAATGGAGAGAGCGTACATCAAGAAAGTCTATTAGCTATAAGGAAGCAACGATGCAGTGGCGTAACAAAGTGACTCTGGGCCCATAGGCAAAATTTGTGGTCGGGCCCTCCCCCCCCCCTCCTCCCAAAAAAAATCGTTGACTTTTTCGACTGTCTTGGTCCAAATTATACACAAACTGTACCTTGTTTGGTTTACGTACCCGAACCACCAACCCGAACCAACAACAATTTTTCAGCCCAAAAAAATTACTTCGTAATCCAAACAATGTTTGAAAAAATGCATTAAAAAATCTCTGTGGTATTTTTTAGCTTACTTAACTATCGAATTATTATAAGCTTTGCTTAGTGGCTACATTATTAAACTTGTTAAATGGGAACTTCGACTAGCTTTATAACATATTGCACTTTGGACACGACATTTGCATACCGTAGTTTGTTCACTACTTGAGGCTCTTAAGGCAATACTTTTGGCATGCTTTTCTCAATGCAAAAATCTCAAGAAGACCATTTCCATATTTCGACGCCTGGTGGGCCCCCCAAGTTGCAGGGGCCCGTAAGCAATGCTTACCTAGCCTACCCGTACGTTACGCCACTGCAACGATGTATTAATTTGCCATGTTTTTAGACTAATTTTAGGATGCTGAATCTAATAGTGAACCACGTTTGTCTCTATCTTGTCCCGTTCCGTAGTTTTAAAAAAACCGACCGACAGACAGACAAGACGGACGGACAAAGTAGTTGCTATAGTCTTTGAGCCACTTCGGCTGTACAAAAGACTAAAACAGCTAAGATTCGTTAAGGTATGATGGGCTCATATTTTATTGAGATGACGTGTCCCGAGTGAAATTCACAAACTCTGTAATAGTAGTCTGATGCTCTTGCCAATTAACCTTCCTCACCATCTTTATCATCAGTGAAAAAGACGAAGTAGTGAACCAGAGTTTCAATGGTTCGAATCTCTGTCACGCCATCTCAAAGAAATATAGGTCCGTAAGAAAGGCTTGCAGAATCTTATCGATCTCTATTTAAATAATAGTTATGGGTGACAAACTCACGGATATCGATTTTTAACCGACGGCTACGAAATTATGCAAATGTCGAGGCGCGCTGCCCCGAGACTTTTGCATAGTCAAGCTAGACAAATCCTCGCAGCCGTCGGTTAAAAATCGATATCCGTGATTTTGTCACCAACAACACATTTATATCACGGTTGGGACGTCAAGCTAAATAGTATTTAATTAAAATGTGTTTGTGTTTTGTGAAAATTGCTTCTAGAGGTCGTACAATTTTAGTTTGTGGAGGAGGAAGTGTGTGATAGGCAGACGAGTCCTAGAGGTGGGCGCGGGTCGGGTCAACCGCGGTTCGATGCGGTGCGGGTCGGTTCCGGGTCGGGTCGGTTACAAAAAAAAAATTACTGCGGTCTGCGGGTCTGAAAAATAAAATTACGTGCGGTTTTGGGTAAACCGCGGGTGAACCACAGCTAAAATAAATACCCGCGATAACCGCGTGTCATAGAAAATGCGAAACAATCGTGGCTATTGGGTTTTTTTCCTTGCTTCCCTTCACCATGAAGGCAAGGCCAATTGAGGTAGAAAATGCAAGACCCGAAACCGAAACTTCAGTGCGCCGTCAATAGCAAATTAAACCGTACAAACAGCAAATGCACGATTGAAGAAGAGGAAGGGACGCACGCTGGCAAGACTTTTTAAATTTATTTTTAACTAACTAAAAAAAAAATCTTTGAAGAACAAAAAACAATCATCAACTAAAGAACAAGAACGGCGTTTGTTGATTTATAACAATGGCTTCGTGTGGCTTTCTTTTGTTTCCAACATGTTTTTTTTCGTAATCAATGTCTTTGTTAGATTTGTATTTAGCGGTTAACCGCGGGTAAACCGTGTTCGGGTCGGGTCGGGTCTTATTACAGCACACATTTGCGGTTTCGGGTCGGTTCGGTTGTCAGTTCAGACATTGCGGTTCCCTGCGGGTCGGTTCCAGTTTCTGTAAATGCGGACAATTTCGGTTCCCAAAAATTGGACCCGTGCCCACCTCTAACGAGTCCTTTCGCTCAACCTTTGTGGAGGGAGGGGGTGGGAGTTACACAGTCTAAGGGTCGGGTGGCAAGCTTGGAGCTTGCTTGTGTTTATAGAAGTGTTTATCGTGTGTGGAGCGAATAATTCGATATGTGACACAGCAGGGATAAAGTGATATTGTTGGGACATTCTTTGAAGGAATGTAATTCATTTTGTGCGTTTGTAGTTTGAGAATTGTTTAAAAAATACGGTAATAGGGTATCGGTATGATTAAAGGTCATTCCGTTTTAGTTTGTGGAAGGAGGTGGTGGTGGGGGGAATTAACGCGGAGTGAATAAGCTTAGATATCAGTAGTTTGTTCGCCTGTAATATGGGCCAGACATTTTAGAGTTTGCAGGGATAGGATTTCTTTCCTTTTAAGTAATTAGTTTTGTACGTTTTTATTGCGTTACTTTTTTTTTTACACGCTGTATTTGGTTGTTGGTGTGTGCGTTCCCGGTCGCGTGATCCGAAAGTGTCAAAAGTGTGGGTTATCAGCAAAAGTGTGGGGTAACTTGATAACCCACACTTTTTGTGATGACGTAAACTTCCGGTATTGGTTAACGGGATTTAACCTACGGAAATTTAGCGTGGCGTTGAGGTAGCGTGACGTCACAGCCATGGTATAAATTTATTTAATGCACGGTGGTGACGTCACGCCAACACTTCCAAATGCTAAAAGTGTCGCCGTTATACACGGTTAATCTGAAAACCCACACACGTGACCGTGGGTTAATTTTGATAACCTAATACTTTTTCCGCGCTCTACACAAGCCCCACACATGTGACATATAATGATCGACTTTGCAAAACTACCGTACACAGCACAAATTCAACCCGCAAACCCCATTGCAACCAACATAAATAGGCACATTTGCAACCTGCGACATTTATCGGACAAACACGAAAAAAAAAACATCGAGTAGGCTACTATGCTACGCCCCCACCCATGGAGCAATGGTCCGACCCGGACCCGGTAACCTTTCGTTCCGACGGTACGAAAACTACGCTACTGACACTTCCTAAACACAAACTTCCTACAAACCTACTAGACTCAAGCGAATAGCGCATTTTATACGCTATATCTTATTTAAACTAATAAAGTAGAAAAAATATGGTTTTACCTTAATCACAAACGTCGGTGAATGGGACTGGACATAGGGACGTCCTCACGTATGTGAGACTTTCGCAGACACGAAGTTTAAACCGGTAGTTTGAGTTCAGGAATGTACGTCATGATTCCCAAATAAAATAAAATCTCGGGGATGGAGGGAAATCAAGCACTCGTGCTTTCAGCGCTCATGCGATTTCCCTCCACCCCCTCGAGTATTGGACTAGTCGTTTCTCGCAGACTAGCGAATATCCACGGTAAAACGGCCAGTCCTCACGGATATCTTACTTAATGCACGGTGGTGACGTCGCGCCAACACATCCAAATGCTAAAAGTGTAGCCGTTATGTAATAGTTATTGGTTAAAATCGACCGGTTATCGATTTTTAACCAACGGGTGCTATTATTGGCCGGCTCGAGTATGCAAATAGGTCGAGGGAGGAGCTGCAAATAGCTCGATAACTGATCGATTTAAACAATAAATTATTTAAATCACGGTTGGGACGTCAATTCTTATTTAATTAAAACGTTTTGTGTTTGTGAAAATTGCTTCAAGAAATACGGTAATACCTTATGTCAAATCAGTGAAGGTCATTCCATTTTAATTTGTGGAGGGGGAGTGGGTGTTGGACGATTCCTTTGGCAGGTAGGCAGACTGTAGGCTACGCTCAAGTTTCTAAAAGGTGGGTGGGAGTTAGACGACGCGTCGTTTCGCAAAGTTTAGCTTGTAAGCTAGCTCGCTCGCTCTGTTCGGAAAGAATAAACTTCGATATGTGATGAAGCAGGGATAGAAGGACATTGTGCCGACATTCTCGCAAGGTAAGTAATTCTTTTTGTTCGTTTGTAGTTTGAGAACTGTTTCAAATCACCAGTAATACCCTAATAGGTGAATCGGTAGGAATGAAAGTCATTCCATTTTAGGTTGTGGAGGGGGGGGGGAGAGAAGAGTTAGACGGAGGGAATAAACTTGGAATTGGCCAGCCAGACATGTGAGCGTTAGCAGGTAAAGGATTTCATTTGGGATATCCCGGCAAGTTAAGTAATTCCTTTTGTACGTTTTCATAGCGTTACGGTTTTAACGCTGTATAATTTTGGTTGTGGTGTGTGCGTTCCCATCGCGTGATCCGGAAGTGTCAAAAGTGTTGAGTTGTCGACAAAAGTGTGGATTATCGGTAAAAGTGTGGGGTAACTTGATAACCCACACTTTTTGCGATGGCGCACACTTCCGCTCACGGTTAACGGGATTTAACCTACGGAAATTTAGCGTGGCGTTGAGTTAGCGTGACGTCACAGCCGTGGTTTAAATACTATTATATACCGTTTATACCATTATATACTATACTATATTTTCATGGTGAATTATACAATGAAAATGTTAAAATTTTTGCCCAGTATTTCAATTTTGTTTTATTTCCTTGGGTGAAGGTACAGTAAAAAAAAAACACCTGTTTCATCTTAAATACAAATACTCCACAAGTACACGGTTTAGTTAGCCGACCATCCATGTGTAGTGTTTCGACAGAAAAGAAGAACCTCCGTTAGGCAAAAGTCCGATACGATTGGCTTAAAGTTGTTAATCATTGTTCAACACAAACAATAATTTCCTTATTTTCTTTTCTTTTATTCTTCATGTTGCTAGTTCGTAGGAACTAAGGACACGAATTGTTATTTTTTTTATAGTTTTGCTGGCCAGCTCATGATGATGATGATGATGATGATGCTAGTGGCTCTCCCTTTTGAAACAGGGTGCAGACCATCCTCCGTCACCTAATGGAGGCCGCATAGCCCGTCGTCACCTCCAGATGAAGATGAGGATGATTATGAGTCGACGGCGAGAGGAACAATTTAGCCGGAGAAATCCAAGTGGAAAACCCCAGGATCTTTGACATGCCACAATCGACATGAGCACGAGGCACCACAGGGCCCTTCTCTTCCCGAAAATGCCAGGGGGTGGACGAGGCCAGGATCGAACCCGGACCTCCCGTGCTATCGGGAGCGGTCGTGCTATCCGCTCGCCTTCCTTGCCCCCCTTTAGCTATGCGATGACATAGCGCTGCGATGACTCGTTAGAGGAACCAGTTGGCGCTGCAGTCAGCTTCATCGGCCGGCATAATGGAAGAGTCAACCCCTTCGTTTTGTGGGGAACTGATTGGGGTGGGATTTTTGTTTTTAATGTGTACTGCTAAAATAACTATTAGCCTGACCCACACGTAGGGTTTGAATGGGTCAGGTTAATAGTTGTCTGTTTGGTTTGGGCTAACAGCTTGTGTGTATAACCGTTTGGAAAATGGCAATTTAAAATTGAAATTTTTCTTCTGCAAGCTCGGAAATCTGGGCCCCCCATTTGAGCGGCCCGTACGTGCCCCGGCCCGCCTTGCGGCTGCGGCTGCGGCTGCTTGGACGAATCGCAGCACAGAGTGATATATTTAACTGATAAATCATCAGGTTAAAACCTTCAAAGCGTGGTTTTTAACTCGAGTTTTCCTCTAAAATAAACAAGTGGCTGCATCGGCTGCCTAGTCGCAACCAGGCTTCTGTACACCTCCACCATTTTTTCAACGAAAATGATGAGGCGTACACCTCTATCACGTGCGGCAACAGTAGTAACCATCACATATTGCCGGTTAAAGATGTGTTAGCTTTTAGGCCTATAGTTTTGTATTTTAGGTATAGTTGTCATCTTGTAGGCCTAATTTTTGCGTGCCGTTTTAATTTCATAATTAGCAGCTAACGGAGAATTGGGTTCGAGAATAGATCTATTCATTTATGCAACACGGTATCGACACGATTTTAGGCCTAATTTTCAGCTTTTAGGCCTATCTGCCGTATTAATTTCGTAGCAGGTAACGGAGAAGTGGGTTCGAGAGTAGGCCTATTCATTCATGCAACATGGTGTCGAGAGCTTTTGAAAATGAAGCTAATGTGTGTCGTTAATGAAATCCTTTTGTTTTTTTTTTCGGTTGCCTGTCTTCCTGTAGTGGTTAAATACGACGATCAAATGATATTATTTCATTGAATTATGTCGTGAAATCCTATTAAGGAAGCAACGCTGTTTTAACTTAACATTTTTTAAAGTCCACTTGACTATAACTGAAAAAGACAAGGGACGAACAGAAAAAAGTCGTTGGTATAGTCTTCTGATTCGCGACTCGGAACGAGTGACTTGGGGCAGGATAATTTCGGATACTCTTCCATTACGCCGCTCGCAGGTTAACTAATTTGAAAAATTGAAAATAAGGTTGTTAAAGTTTTGTTCTGAGAAAGGTGAAGAAGCAGCACAACAAAAGAAAGCCTTAAAAAACATGAGGCGACTCAGATTTTGTAATGACTAATAACAATAATCAAAACAGATTTTAAATGGCTCTCCAAATAATGCTGTGTATTGAGAAAAGGCCATATTAAAGGGATATACCTCCCAGCGCCATTTTTCTCGATCCACCACATCAAGTACGGCCCCAAAGGTCTATTAACTTACCGTTAGTCAATCCCTTGGTAAAAATCCGTTTTAAAATGTGGCGTCTAGGAGATTTTCAGTTGAATAATTGTTAACTTCATTTATGATCCTTTGCGCGCTTACAATAATCATGACGTTCATCTCTGTGTGTGCATGTACTAATTTTCTAATAATTGCCATGAGATCAAAAATCTAAAAGACTGATGTGCTAAAAATTAAAATTAAATTTTTCAATAGATCGCCAAAGCAAAATTATAAGACACTAACCTAGAAAATTATAAATTGTGATGTTAAAATCATACCAAAACCATAAAACGACCAAAAGGGGTGATATCATACCAAAGTCCAATAAGGGTAAAGGGACCCATCAAGTTTTGGCCATAGAAAGTAGTGATATCAGTGCCAAAATGGCTGCCACCAAATTTGTGGTCCGAACCGTGATTACTCAGGCTTAACTGACAACACCGAGGTGTCAGCCGTTTTGGCTCTGATATCACTACTTTGTATGGCAAAAACTTGATGGGTCCCTTTACCCTTATGGGGTTTTGGTATGATATCACCCCTTTTGGTCGTTTTATGGTTTTGCTTTAGTCTAAATATTGATTGTGAGCTCCTTATGAAAACATAATTGCAAATCGTTTCTTGAACAGCCTAAAGAAAATTGTCACTTTGCTGATATAATAGACGCTGATTAATTATAGTTCCAATAAAGTGGCCATTGTATTCATTTGATAGTAAAAGAACTGAGTACGATTAAGTTAGTTTCGTTTAGTTTAGGTTTATCTAGATTATTTTTCTGTTTTTTTTATTTTTTATTCAAGGAGCGGTAACCCTCCCACGAAACAGACTTAATATATGAAACAACAAACACAGACAAATATTAAAAAAAAATAGTCTGTATAATACACAAATTATGCGTACACGCCCAAACACCGAAACATTAAACTTTTCAAACATAAACTGCACTTTCTTTCGGACATAACTCTTGATCAAAAAGAGTCCTTGTTCCCTGGTATTGGAGTTCAAATCATAGTTCGTTGCGTTCGAGTGAACTTAATCCGTTTTTATTCATGTACCTTCACGGATGTGAGTATGGGGATACGAGCGGCGGGGCTAACAATGTTAAAATGTTAAAAATGTTAAAAATGTTACAATGATGCAAAATGTAACAATGGGGTTACAATAGGCGGGATGCGCACAATATCGGATTATAGTTTACTCGAACAAGATGCAACAATTATGGTGGGTGCCGGGAAAGTAACATTGTCGTTGTTCGAGTTAGTGGTCTTGATTTTTTCTTAAATCTGTAAGTTTTAAACCATAGGGTGCGAAGTCTTAAATTTTGAGGCCTACGGCCTGAAAATTGGGCGGCCGACATGACTGAGTGACTTATTTACTTTTTTAATGCTGGCTACGGGAAGCCACTAGTTGAACTGTTTCCGCGATTGTTTGCCATGATACTGCAACAATCCAGAATCAACTACTCATCGAGATAACGCATGCTAAATCTAGAAACACGCTAATGTGTTGCCATCAAATAATAATCATGGGACAAGCCTCCGGCGGAACCTGAACATAAGTATGTATTTCTAATGTTCCGTTTTTTCGAAAACAAAAATCGGTGGACAGTGGACACATGATAGACCAGACCGTAGCAATTACAATAAAATAGAAGCGAAAAAAGCCAACAAATTAACTGAGCAAAAAACGGCTTTGCCGTTTAGAAAAAAAAAGCATTACAGCTTGTATCCCCATAATCAGAGCCGTGAAGGTACATGAATAAAAACGGATTAGAGTTCACTCGAACGCAACGAACTATAATTTGAACTCCAATTCGCAAAACGTAAACCCACCAACACACACAAAATAGACGCCATAAACAGCAAAATGCTACAAAATTGAAAGATAAAAATGCATACACAATATGAACTACGTTTCAGGTGGTTATTTCTAGTTCGTTTGAGCTAGAAATAACCACCTGAAACGACCTTCAAACACCAACACAGACAAAAAACTCCCTTAACTAGGAGTCTGTTTGTTTCACAAATTATAAATACACTCAAAATACACGTATACCCACTCACACGAAAGTGACTTAATATAAAAAAGTCTGTATGCGTGCACGCCCAAACACCGAAACATTAAACTTTTCAAACATAAACTGGGCTTTCTTTCTACATAACCATTGATCAAAAACAGTACTTGTTCCCTGGTATTGGAGTTCAAATTATAGTTCGTTGCGTTCGAGTGAACTCTAATCCGTTTTTATTCGTGTACCTTCACGGCTGTGAGTATGGGGATACGAGCTCTAATGTTTTTTCTAAACGGCGAAACCATTTTTTGCTGCGTTCATAGACTGAATTGTGTTTGGTGATACCATAAAAATGGTGCACGGATTACAAACAAAAACATCAAGTGTGCCGTAAAAAAAAAAGTTACATGATTGAAGTTTTACTTGACTTATTAAAATGTTTTCGGATAAAAATTGGTGATTTTTAATTGAAATAATCAAATGTACAATTAAGAAAATTGCATCTGTTTACGTACTGTTGTGCTTTACCAATCATATATTTAAAACGAAAAGCACAACAGCACGTAAACAGATGCAATTTTCTTAATTGTACATTTGATTATTTCAATTAAAAAATATCAATTTTTATCCGAAAACATTTTAACAAGTAAAGTAAAACTTCAATTACATAACCCATTTTTTTTTTACGGCATACTTGACGTTTTTGTTTGTATACTTCATTTATTTTAGATAAGTTACAATTGCAATGTATCACTTCGATTTAATTGTGAAACGGAAACAATAGAGACCAGAGTTTGCATTGTTACTCGTGTATAGAGGACATTATTAGTAATTGTAATTTGTTAGTTGGGGCGTTCGACAATAGGTCATGGCTTCAATAAAATCATGGAAAGGAAAGGACAATTATTTTGTTAACAGATGACGTGTTCCAATGTTCACGAAAATAGCATTACAAATTATTCAATCTTTGGATTTTAAAATTCCCAAATTTCAAACCATGAAAGGTACCTATTGGAGTCAAACGTAAACTGAATGTATAATTTCAAGCGTATCTGTCGCATAAATTATTTCATATGAGTAGAATTAGCTAGTAATAAGTAGTAGTAGCTAGCATGAAATCAACGATGTTGAGGTATCTTTTTCATATTGGAATCCTTTATGCAGAGCTCTGAAACGGGACTTTCTCGGTAAACCTCGTCGATCGATACAATTTCAAAGCTTTCTGTCGCATTATTATTTAGTATTTAATACCAGAAAAAGCCGGTTTAATGTCTCGGGTAAGAGAAGCAGTTGCTAACTTTCGCCCAAACATTGATAATGAACAACAATCAGACGGCAATAATTAGACGCCATGAATCCAACAATCTGAACTTGATGGGCGAAGCACTAGCGCCCTTCTAGATACGAGAATCATTCCGGTTTGTGACGACACAATCATTAACTTCACGCTGTTTCGTGTACTATTCCCAAAGCCAACCGAGAAAGCAGTTACAATCCACGCGCAGATCGCCATCCGCGTATTTACCAGCGCTAAGGTCGGCTGGGGTGATAGCTGCGTTCCTGTACCTTTAAGTTAAAGTTTCTTGTGCATAATACAAGCATGCAAGATATTGCGACGTATGAATATTATTTAATAAATTGTTTAATACTAAAGAACTTTGAGATAATTCGTAAAGCAAAACATGAAATTAAACCGTACATTATTTAAATCTTTTGGAACGGAATGTAAATCATTGTTTTGTATTACTGTATCATGGTTGTTTGATGATGATTCTTATAACTTTTGTAACTTGTAAAAAGCCGTAGAAAAAATGCGTTTCCTGGTGAAACTTCCTTTGCTTGCCTAGTGGAATACGAGCCAAGGCAACTGACCTTACCTAACCAAACCTATAACAAAAACAGAACACGGAAAAAAGGAAAAATCGACAAAACAATTCAGCTTTTTTCCAGGATTTTTTCATTCGGTTGTTTATTCCTGGCTTTTTTCCCCGCAGGTTTTTTCTGTACGGCTTTTTGTTTCATTCGACTGTGTATTCTAAGCCGGAATATTCTTGTCCAGCATATTGCACTTAGATTCCCTAGGATCTTACTTGGGATTGATTTTCTCATAAATGCGTGTCTAACGGAAATATTGTTTTTTTTAGCATATCTGAGCTAGTTTGGCCTTTCGAATTAGAAACAACCATTCCTTTTTAGTGAATATTCGCTAACATAAATTACACATAAAAAATGGGCCTGTACACATGCTGCTATCTCGCAGAGTGACATTCAACTACTGACCATCATCATCATCGTAACTACACCTGTCATTATTTATCCCGGGGTGGGGGGGAGGAGTGGGGGGAAGACATTTTGGGAGGGTCATGAATTTTTTGGACCCTCTCGGCGGCGGGAGGACGGGTCATACATTGTCACGTCCCGTCCAGGGGGTGGGTCATGAAAAACCGCTGTCGAAACTGGCAGAAAAAGTCATTTTTGGACCTCAAATCTGGCACATTCAGCAGTCAAAATTTCTAAAAACGCCTCAGCTTCTGGAGGCCCCCATAATGAGAGTGTACAAGATTTTGAAGCCATCAGTGCCAATACTACAAGTAAAGTTGTGTTTTTTCTTCAATAAACTCTGTAGAAAAACCTTGCCATCTGGTTTCTTGGCTTCTTCTGTCTATCAGGTGCTGACTATGGCACGGAGGTGGGCATACAAGCAAACAATGTGTTCATAATTTATTGTATGTATGAAACTTGATACAAGTTGGGAGGAAGGAATATCGGTGTTTTATACAACTTTTTTTAACCCACTTTTCGTTAAAAAGGAGGCATGTTTTCCTTACACCTATTGGTAACTTGTCGGTGCGGAGTGCTACTTTTTTAATTGGCTACAGCACTAATCTTGGCAACAGGAAATCATCTACACACAGTGTCAATAGGCAGATGAAAAGCGCATTACTCTTTTGTAGGGGGTCACATTATTTTTTGACCTTGAGATGGGGGAGAGGGGTCATCGATTATTTGGTGGTAACATTTTCATTTCCTTCCCCCCCCCAGGGGGGGGGGGCATAAATGATGACCGATCCCTTGATATATAACAGAATACGTCTTTAAGTAAAGACACTACAAGAAAAAAAAAGTAAATGTCAATAAGAAATATTATTTTACAAATATACATGAAAAACTCCAGACGATTTTCGAAGATATTTGTTGGGCCCTAAAAAACTGTATTACACGTTTTGTTTTATAAGCCCAGAAGATGTAGAAGAACATGAATAGTATTTTTACATTTTTTTATCAGATTTAGTCTAGTTTAGAGCAGTTCATGCCAAAATTAACTTCAGGGTTTTCTCTTCTGAGCACGTGATGAAGCACAGACAGTAATTTGGGTTACAAGCCTTGACCTGCGATGACGTCAGCCCGTGTGGTAGGGAACTGCACCAGATATTGTTGACTTTCACTAAACCATTTTTAACTCGCTCGATCTTTTTGTGCGTCATACTGACCCTTCCTACACCTCAATATACAGCTATCTTTTGATTGCTGTATATCACATGATGTGTCTCAGTTTACGTCTAGACGTAGGTATGGGTACCAACTGGTCTGTAGCCATGAACCAATAAGGAACCGAGATACCAAAAAAGATGGCAGTCGTACCTGAAAAATAATAACAATAAAGGTGGTGGAATTCTCAAACACAACAAAAAAAATCACTTTATTTTCTGGTAGGATAGAATCTAAAATAAAATGAAAATAAAAAATAAAATAAAATAAAAAAACGTCGGGCCAACCATTGGCGACGTTGGTGACTGGTTGGCATTGGTTTACGCTAATTGCACTAATGTTGGCGCAATGTTGGTTCACCATCAACAGCACTGGCCCAATGTTGAACCATCATATCTCAGTCGTTAAGTCTGAGTCCCATTATTGGACCAAAACAGTATTTACACGTGCCACCAATACATTGGAACTCCCTCAATGGGCCAACGTATTCATTTGATTGGTCCGCCAAGATTTTGGTACCACTTCATTGGGTCAATGTAATAGCAACCTGTTAAACCAAAGTGCTGGTAGTATTTTATTGGGCCAACGTAATAGCAACCTTCTAAACCAATGTGCTGGTAGCATTTATTGGGCCAACGTAATAGCATCCTTCTAAACCAATGTGCTGGTAGCTCTTTATTGGGACAACGGAGTAGCAAACTGCTATTTCAACGTGTTAGTACCAATTTATTGGGCCAACGTAATAGTAACCTCCTAACCCAAATTGTGGGTAGCACTTTATTTAACTAACATAATAGTAACCGGCTAAACCAATGAGTTAGACCAATGCTAGACCAATGTGTTGGTAGCACTTTATTGGGACAACGCAGCACCAACCTGCTAAATCAACGTGTTGATACCACTTTATTGGGCCAACGTAACAGTAACCTACTAAACCACTTTATTGGGCCAATGTAATAGTATCATCCTAAACCATTTTATTGAGACAACGTAATAGCAACCTGCTAAACCAGTGTGTTGGTAGAACCTTTTTAGGAAAACGTAGCAGCAATCTGCTAAATCACAACGTGTTGGTGTTCAATTATCGGGCCAATGTATTAATTACCAGCTCCACCAACACGTTGACAGTCCTTCGTTGGGTCTATGTATTTCTTTTGTTGTTCCTTCTATATGTTGGCCATCCTTCATTGGGCAACTTTTAACGACAACAAAAGTCAAAGGGTTAAAAGGTTCAAAGAGCAACGAACCAGAACGTCTCCTCTCCTCTGCTATTACCTCGACAGAACCAACAACAACAAACTCCGCAAGGTTAGAAACCAACTCTTCCTCCTTTCAAGAGAAACTTGATCAACTAAAGTCTAGTGCTGGTTTAGACAGTTATTCAATGCCAAGTAGGATTGTTTAACGATAAGTAACGTTACTTGAGTAGCTTTAATTGTTCGTAATGTTAAGCAGTACATATGGACGTGCTAGTCAAATGGGAATTTCTTCGGTGTAATTATAAAATCCTATTACTGTGTACTACACTAAATTGTTTACATTTCTTATCATCTGTGGGCATCATATTACACCATTACTTTTATATTTTCGTATAACTTGAAACTTCATAATATATTTACGATGAAAACTTCGACTCTCGCAGCATTTTTGGTATTTTATACAACGTCTAAGCTGAGATTTACAATCAGTTGAGTGAATAACATCCTCAGCTCTGATGCGAGAGGTACCGGGTTCAATCCTGCCTCATAGTCATCGTGTTTTTTTCTCCAGATTTTTTATTTAGGTGTTGATTGACAATGGCGCCCCAGTATTGCATGATGGAGTCATACCAACCAGTTTGACTTCGTTAGCCCAACGTTGGTTAAGTAGTGTCAGCAGGGTCGAGTGATAAACACTGGCCCAATGTTGCACCTATAAGTTGCATTGGTCAATGTGACATAGTAATGTTGGGCCAACCGTTGGATGCCACCATTGGGTCAATGTTTAAAAAGTTGGCACTGTGACATTGGCACAACATATGCCCACAAATATTGCCAACATAGGGCCAATACGTTGGCTTGGCCATTGACCAATGTGACAAAATAATAATGGGCCAACCATTGGATGTCACTTAAAGTTGTAACTCTCCTGTGGTCCGCGGTTGTTTTGTGTCACGTTGGTGACCTCACACGCAAAACTTTCCTGTGACCTTGAGGAGAGTTAGGGGTGTTGGTATGAGGGGTCCTTGTGTCACTGGGCGGTGGCCAGTGACTCAATTCTTCTGCATAACTGACCAATCCCTTAATCCGAAAATTAGTGGTTAACCAATTACTTCCTAATTCCAACGGCCACATTACCCAATAGCATAGGCACTTTCAGGAAATCTGACTCGATGTGGTTGGCGTGAGCCTAACTTCTTCATTTTCTAGCTTTTGTTAATTTCAGGGCAAATTTTGTATTCTATTCTTGCTAATATTTGTCTAAGTCATGCAATAGTTAAGGGAGGGAAATGTAACATTAGCCTGTTACATTTCCCTTCCTCTAAGTTTTTGTTTAAGAGAGACAAAGAGAGATCAACCCCCATTTGTAATACCTACAAACGCCTAATATTATGGCAGGGATTAGGGGGCGTTTATGCAATGACTCGCCTTTGTATTCTCGCAGCTAGAAATTTTCTGAAATTCCAACATGGCGGCGGTTTTAGCTCTGCTGGCTCGCAACAAATACAGCCAGTAAGGTTGAGTTCAGAGTGACTGAGAAAATTGTTTCGTCAGAAGGAATTTTTTTATCTTATTGTCATGGATTATAAGACTGCAAGCATTTGCTGAAACCATGTCTGACTTAGCTAATCCTGGTAGCATTGTTACCATGGCAACTGCACCTTCACCATCGTGAGTAAATTCTAGCTGCGAGAATGTGAAAGCAAGTCGTTGAGTAAATGCACCCTTAGAACACCTACTTATCTGCTAGTTCCAGAGTTTCATGTACATATTCGTCTGAAAGCTTGCTCCCGAGACTGGTCAATAAACATTGCAACCAACGCATTTCTGCTTTACCATTAATAAATATATGTCGATTATTGAGCACATCTTTGTACATTTTTATATCATCGTTCTTCGGCACAGAGCGCACAGAAAAAAAATGTTTTTGCACAAATGAAAAGTTCTTCACTTGTTTTTCGCATCGTTCAGTCACCAGTTTTCATCCTCACTGCGGAGTTTTGGGATTGCGAAACTAACTTACTTTTTTTTTTAGCATCCCCACCGCATGTCTTACTTAAGGCTTCAGCAGTGTCACTCTGCAGACCTTGGTGGGGCACAGTGAGTACATGGTGTACAACCTCCTATTAAGACATTTTTCGATCGGGTGGCACTATAGTTCGTCGCAGTGTCTGCCGACATTGAACTGGAATAGGAGTCCTCCATCCCAAATGGCTTCAGCGCATCCTCCACTGTCCAGACATCAACGATTTCACTTCAGTCCCGTGGTGTGGTGGTGGCGTCCTTGGTGGTGATGGTGATCACGATGTCTTTGTTGTGGCTCTTGGTAGCTCCCAATCGTTTACGAACTGCAGCCTCTTCCGGACTCACCTACTCCAGCCAGAGAAAGGGCCTTTTTCCTGGCCGTGGAGATTGAATGATGTGGGCCTCCATTGCCGAGGTTGGAGCCGGGATGCCGGAGCATTGGCAGTCCAGTTTCACCTCAGTATGGCTATAGACTTTTCCTCCTCCTTTTCCATAGCAGTCTGCCATCTCACAGGATTCTCAATAATTTTCATGCAAGTACTCTTGTGGAGCCTATTGCAACTTGTTTATCTGGGTGCTGCTGAAGATCTGCCCTGGCTTCCTCTGGGTTTGAGTTTTTTATGGCGATAAGTCGGATCCTGGATTTGTTTTTTCTGCCAATCCCACATCAGCTCCTGGGCAAACTGATTAGATTGTGCCCCTCCCCCCCAGTTAGTCACTTGGTCCATCCTGCTTCCTGACTAGCTGAGTTTCATGCAGGACATTTTGGGTGCTCCCTGCACTCCCCCTATATCTTCCGACACTTTATCTGAAAATCCCCATCATGCTTTTTAAAATTTATTATCTTGCATTAGGGTGCCTTCACACGGCGCTACTCAGTGGCGCTTCAAAGTAGCGCTTCTGCGTGGCCGGTACGACCACTGCACGCCACGACGAAGCGCTTCACTGGGTTGACTTTGGTGAAGCGAATTTGATAGACTTAGTTATTTTACGACATATGGTTAATAAATTAGTTCTCAACAGTATACAAATCAAAAGTCCGTGCATGCTGTTTTTTTTTACCTCTCAAATCTGATGCGGTGTGCCCTTTTTTGGGGGGGAGGGCGGGGGGCGGAGTAAATAATCTTTTTTTTTTTCATTCATATGAAACTTGCAAAATCGATGAAGTATTATGAAAAAGCATATTTAGGTAATTGGATTTAGCAAGCATAAGACGTGACCCGACTTCCAAGGTTTTAACGTGTGGACTTTCGACCGATCTGTTAAACAATATAGCGTATATGGCACAATAAAATAAAAAAATAAACATTGAAATTTACAGAATCAGTGTGTTTTTGTAGTTTTGTATTTATTTAATCCAAGAGACGTTGCTTTTTTTCCACGCGTTAAAATCAGGTAACCAAATCTGAACCACGATTGAAATCAATAATTTTGCGGATGCAAAAGTTTACCAAAAATGTTTAATACTTGGGAATGTGCATTATTAGCCAATTCATAACAAAAACATGTCGTGTTACTAGGTTTTCTTTACATAACAATAACCTTTCTTCTGTTGGCAGCCAGCATAGTGCTGCACAATGGGCTACTGTTACTGTAGAACGGCACTTATAATAACTACAGTAATGTAAAAAAAAAAAAAAATGACTGCACTTTGATGCGAGCGCTATTGGAATTTTTGTTTTTGTTTACTGAACTACTGATGCGGGCCCATAAGAGAACCAACGTTATTTTTTTACGCGTCCTTATAATAAGAAGAAACTTGAAAAAAAAAAATAGCCACACAGAAAATTTGGGGCATCTCTTGTTAGCAGCCGAGTTTTAGAAAAAGTTCATTTTCATACAATGTACGACGATCTACGACAGGATGTAGCAAAATTTAATGTCGTCAGGAATGTTATCCATGCTTCTCAACTTCGAAAATGAAATCCTCAATATTTACATCCATTGTTGGCGGAGCGAGCGGAACGAGCGTAGCCTATAACGGACACCAAATTGCAAAATGTTGGTTGGTTGGTCCGTTGGTCTGTTGGTTGCACATTTTTAGTCTGGGTGGAGCCCAAACGAAAGATCGGATTGGAATGAAATTTAGTACAACGCTTGATACCGCAAACAGTATTGCTGAGCCAAAATTTGACGTAAATCGAACAATTATTACGGGAGAAATAACAAATTTTCGAATTTATTTCTAACACTCACCATTGTAAATTTGGAATCGTGAATAGTTAAGGAATTCCGACGACGCATGCACCTTGCTGCTGGCAGTCAAGTGAACTTAAAAAAACACGGAAAATTTAATTTTCGTTTCTTCTTTCTAGCTGATATCCTTTTTCGACGTAATTCAATGAAGTAATAACAATTGGCCCTTGCATTCAACCACTACAGGAAGAAACGCAAACATAAAAAAACAAAAGGTTTCCGGTACGATACACCTTAGCATATTTGAAAAAACGAATGCTTGGAGGGATTACCTTCAGCATGGCAACGAAACTGGTATTTACACTAGCGATGGGAATCCCGAATATGAAACCGAAATCGTCGTATCACGGCGAAGCTATACATATAAAACGAACAAAACATCAGACGACGTATTTAAACACAGCACGAAACAACATGTCTGC